>JAPIVC010000657.1:0-24229 GCA_030586385.1 Camponotus fellah | reverse complement strand
GAACGAGAAAAATAATTTTATTTCAGATAGCGTCCGTCTATAAGACCTGTTTGGGATGCTTACTGACGAGATAAAAACTTCATTTTCATATAGCGCAAGACACATGCGACATCCCGGATGGGTTAAGATAAAAATATTTTTTTTTTCCAGATAGCCAAGTCGCCTTCGGCATACTTGGGATGCGTACAGACGAGAAAAACGCATTATTTTCAAATAGCGCTAGACGCGAGCGACATACTAGGATGCGTACAGATGAAAAAAAACACTTTTCCAGATAGCGTCCGACCATAAAACCTATTTGGATGCGTACTGACGAGATAAACACTTTATTTTCAAATAGCGCAAGACATGCGACGTCTTCTGGATGCGTCCCGACGAGATAAACACTTTTCCAGATAGCACAAGTCGCGTTCGACATAATTGGATGCGTACGGCGGCATACGCCTTTGACAAATAGCGCAAGACGCCTCTTGGATGCGTAAAGAAAAAACAATTTTTTTTGATAGCGCAAGTCGCATGCGACATAATTCGATGCGTACAGATGAAAAAACTTTTTTCCGAGCTTTGACTATAAGACCCTATTTGGATGCGTACTGACGAGATAAACACTTTATTTTCAAATAGCGCAAGACGCATGCGACATACTTGGATGCGTACAACAGAAAAACACTTTATTTTCAAATAGCGCAAGACGCATGCGACATCCGGATGCGTCCTTACGAGATAAACACTTTATTTTCAAATGGCGCCGAGTCGCATGCGACAGCGGAAAAACACTTTTTCCAGATAGCGTCCGCCATAAGATATTTGGATGCGTACTGTCGAGATAAACGCTTTATTTTCAAATACGCAAGTCGCATGCGACATACTTGGATGCGTGCAGATGAGAAAAACCCTTTACAAATAGCACAAGTCGCATTCGGCATATTGGATGCGAAGGAAAACACTTTTCATAGCGCAAGACGCGTGCGACCGGATGCGTCAGCGAGAAAACTCTTTATTTTCAAATAGCGCTGACGCGTGCGACATTGCTTGGATGCGTACAGACAGAAAAACACTTTTTTCCGAAATCTTTCGATCATAAGACCTTTTTGGATGCGTACTGACGAGATAAACACGCTTTATTTTCAAATAGCGCAAGACGCATCGACATCTTGGATGCGTGCGAAAAAACGCTTTACTTTTCAAATAGCGCAAGCGCATGCGACATGCGTTCGTACAGAAAGAAAAACCTTTTTGATAACACAAGTGGCATTCGACATAATTGGATGCGTACAGACGAAAAACACTTTTTTTAAATAGCGCTAGACGCGTGCGACATCTTGGGGATCGCGTACAGACGAGAAAAAAATTTTTTCCGATAGCGCAAGTCGCATGCGACATACTTAGACGCGCGAAAAACTCGTTATTTTCAAATAGCGCATGACGCGTGCGACATACATGGATGCAGACGAAAAAAACACTTTTTTCAGATAGCGCAAGACGCATGCGACATACTGGATGGTCAGACGAAAAAACACTTTATTTTCAAATAGCGCAAGACGCATGACATACTTGGATGCGTCCTTACGGAAACACTTTATTTTCAAATAGCGCAAGTCGCATGCGACATACTTGGGATGCGTACAGACGAGAAAAACCCTTTTTTCAAATAGCGTCCGACCATAAGACCTATTTGGATGTGTACTATCGAGATAAACACTTTTTTTTTCAAATAGCGCTAGACGAATGCGGCATACTTTGATGCGTACAGACGAGAAAAACACTTTTTTCCCAGATAGCGTCCGACCCCATAAGACCTTTTTGGATGCGTACTGATGAGATAAACAATTTATTTTCAAATAGCGCAAGGGACGCATCGCGCATACTTGGATGCGTACGAAGCAAAACACCTTTTTTTTTCCAAAGCTTTCGACCATAAGACCTATTTGGATGCGTACTGACGAGATAAACACTTTATTTTCAAATAGCGCAAGACGCATGCGACATACTTGGATGCGTACAGACGAGAAAAAACACTTTATTTTCAAATAACGCAAGGCGCATGCGACATACTTGGATGCGTACAGATAAAAAAACACTTTTTCCACATAGCACAAGTCGCATTCGACATAATTGGATGCGTACAGACAGAAAAACTCTTTTTCAGATAGCATCCAACCATAAGACCTATTTGGATGCGTACTGACGAGATAAACACTTTATTTTCAAATAGCGCAAGACGCATGCGACATACTTGGATGCGTACAGACGAGAAAAACACTTTATTTTCAAATGGCGCAAGACGCATGCGACATACTTGGATGCGTACAGACGAGAAAAACCCCCTTTTTCCCAGACAGCGTCCGACCATAAGACCTATTTGGATGCGTACTGTCGAGATAAACACTTTATTTTCCAAATAGCGCAAGTCGCATGCGACCATGCGGATGCGTACAGACGAGAAAAACACTTTATTTTCAAATAGCGCAAGACGCGAGCGACATACTTGGATGCGTACAGATGAAAAAACACTTTTTCCCCAGATAGCGTCCGACCATAAAACCTATTTGGATGCGTACTGACGAGATAAACACTTTTTTTTCCAAATAGCGCAAGACGCATGCGCATACTTGGATGCGTACAGACGAGAAAAACACTTTATTTTCAAATAGCGCAAGACGCATGCGACATACTTGGATGCGTCCTGACGAGATAAACACTTTATTTTCAAATAGCGCAAGTCGCGCGACACTTGGATGCGTGCAGACGAGAAAAACACTTTTTTCAGAAAGCTTTCGACCATAAGACCTATTTGGATGCGTACTGACGAGATAAACACTTTATTTTTCAAATAGCGCAAGACGCATGCGACCTTGGATGCGTCAGACCAGAAAAACACTTTTTCCAGATGGTCCGACCATAAAACCTATTTGGATGCGTACTGACGAGATAAACACTTTATTTTCAAATAGCGCAAGACGCATGCGACATACTTGGATGCGTCCTGACGAGATAAACACTTTATTTTCAAATAGCGCAAGTCGCATGCGACATACTTGGATGCGTACATACGAGAAAAACACTTTTTCCAGGTAGTGTCCGACCATAAGACCTATTTGGATGTGTACTGACGAGATAAACACTTTATTTTCAAATAGCGCAAGACGCATGCGACATACTTGGATGCGTACAGACGAGAAAAACACTTTTTTCCAGATAGCGTCCGACCATAAGACCTATTTGTATGCGTACTGTCGAGATAAACACTTTATTTTCAAATAGCGCTAGACGCATGCGACATCTTGGTTGCGTACAGATGAGAAAAACACTTTTTTCCAGATAGCGCAAGTCGCATTCGACATACTGGATCGCGTCTGACGGATAAACACTTTATTTTCAAATAGCGCAAGACGCATGCGACATACTTGGATGCGTCCTGACGAGATAAACACTTTATTTTCAAATAGCGCAAGTCGCATGCGACATGCGGATGCGTACAGACGAGAAAAACACTTTTTCCAGGTAGTGTCCGACCATAAGACCTATTTGGATGCGTACTGTCGAGATAAACTTGTTTTCAAATGGCGCAAGTCGCATGCGACATACTTGGATGCGTACAGACGAGAAAAACCCTTTTTCAGATAGCGTCCGACCATAAGACCTATTTGGATGCGTACTCTCGAGATAAACACTTTATTTTCAAATAGCGCAAGACGCATGCGACATACTTGGATGCGTACAGACGAGAAAAACACTTATTTTCAAATAGCGCAAGACGCATGCGACATACTTGGATGCGTCTTGACGAGATAACCTTTATTTTCAAATAGCGCAAGTCGCATGCGACATGCCTGGATGCGTACAGACAGGAAAAACACTTTTTCCAGATAGCGTCGACCATAAGACCTATTTGGATGCGTACTGACGAGATAAACACTTTATTTTCAAATAGCGCAAGCGCATGCGACATACTTGGATGCGTACAGACGAGAAAAACACTTTATTTCCAGAAAGCTTTCGACCATAAGACCTATTTGGATGCGTACTGTCGGATAAACGCTTTATTTTCAAATAGCGCAAGACGCATGCGACATACTTGGATGCGTACAGACGAAAAACACTTTTTTCGAAAGCTTTCGACCATAATACCTATTTGGATGCGTACTGACGAGATAAACACTTTATTTTCAAATAGCGCAAGACGCATGCGACATACTTGGATGCGTACTGACGAGAAAAAACACTTTATTTTCAAATAACGCAAGACGCATGCGACATACTTGGATGCGTACAGATAAAAACACTTTTCCAGATAGCAGACGCATTCGACATAATTGGATGCATACAGACGAAAACACTTTATTTTCAAATAGCGCAAGACGCGAGCGACATACTTGGATGCGTACGACAGAAAAACAATTTTATTTCAGATAGCGTCCGTCTATAATACCTATTTGGATGCGTACTGACGGGATAAACACTTTATTTTCATATAGCGCAAGACGCGAGCGACATAATTGAATGCGTACAGATGAGAAAAACACTTTTCTTCCAGATGGCGTCCGACTATAAAACCTATTTGGATGCGCACGGACGAGATAAACACTTTATTTTCAAATAGCGCAAGACGCATGCGACATACTTGGATGCGTCTTGACGAGATAAACGCTTTATTTTCAAATAGCGCAAGTCGCATGCGACATGCGGATGCGTACAGACGAGAAAAAACCCTTTTTCCAGATGGCGTCCGACCATAAGACCTATTTGGATGCGTACTGTCGAGATAAACACTTTATTTTCAAATAGCGCCAGGACATGCGGCATACTTTGATGAGTACAGACGAGAAAAACACTTTTTCCCAGATAGCGTCCGACCATAAGACCTATTTGGATGCGTACTGACGGGATAAACACTTTATTTTCAAATAGCGCAAGACGCATGCGACACACTTGGATGCGTACAGACGAGAAAAACACTTTTTTTGTCTTTCCCGACCATAAGCCTATTTGGATGCGTACTGACGAGATAAACACTTTATTTTCAAATAGCGCAAGACGCATGCGACATCGGATGCGTACAGACGGGAAAAACATTCCAGATAGCCCAAGTCGCATTCGACATAATTGGATGCGTACAGACGAGCAAAGCACTTTATTTACAAATAGCGCAAGACGCGAGCGACATGCGGATGCGTACAGATGAAAAACCTTTTTTTCAGATGGCGTCCGACCATAAGACCTATTTGGATGTGTACCGACGAGATAAACACTTTTTTCAAATGGCGCAGACGCATGCGACATACTTGAATGCGTACAGACGGGAAAAACACTTTATTTTCAAATAGCGCAAGACGCATGCGACATACTTGGATGCGTACAAACGGAGAAAAACACTTTTTTTCCAGAAAGCTGACCATAAGACCTATTTGGATGCGTACTGACGAGATAAACACTTTATTTCAAATAGCGCAAGTCGCATGCGACATAATTGGATGCGTACAGACGAGAGAAACACTTTATTTTCAAATAGCGCAAGACGCGAGCGACATACGTGGATGCGTACAGACGAGAAAAATAATTTTATTTCAGACAGCGTCCGTCTATAAGACATATTTGGGATGCTTACTGACGAGATAAAACTTCATTTTCATATAGCGCAAGACACATGCGACATACTTGGATGCATTAAGATAAAAAACACTTTTTTTCCAGTCACAAGTCGCATTCGGCATACTTGGATGCGTACAGACAGGAAACACTTTATTTTCAAATAGCGCAAGACGCGTGCGACATACTTGGATGCGTAAGGAAAAACAATTTTTTCAGATAGCGCAAGTCGCATGCGACATACTTGGATGCATACTAACGAGATAAACACTTTATTTTCAAATATCGCAAAACGCATGCGACATACTTGGATTCGTACAAATAAGAAAACACTTTTTCCCAGATAGCACAAGTCATATTCGACATAATTGGATGCGTACAGACGAGAAAAACACTTTATTTTCAAATGGCGCTAGACGCGAGCGACATACTTGGATGCGTACGATGAAAAAAACCTTTTTCCAGATAGCGTCCGACCATAAGACCTATTTGGATGCGTACTGATGAGATAAACAATTTATTTTCAAATAGCGCAAGACGCATGCGACATACTTGGATGCGTACAGACGAGAAAAAACACTTTTTCCAGAAAGCTTTCGACCATAAGACCTATTTGGATGCGTACTGACGGATAAACACTTTATTTTCAAATAGCGCAAGACGCATGCGACATACTTGGATGCGTACAGACGAGAAAAACACTTTATTTTCAAATAGCGCAAGTCGCATGCGACATACTTGGATCGTACGACAGAAAAACACTTTATTTTCAAATAACGCAAGACGCATGCGACATATTGGATGCGTACAGATAAGAAAAACGCTTTTTCCACATAGCACAAAGTCGCATTCGACATAATTGGATGCGTACAGACGAGGAAAATACTTCTTTTCCAGATAGCATCCAACCATAAGACCTATTTGGATGCGTACTAACGAGATAAACACTTTATTTTCAAATAGCGCAAGACGCACGCGACATACTTGGATGCGTATTGACGAAAAAACTTTATTTTCAAATAGCGCAAGACCATGCGACATACTGGATGCGTACAGACGAAAAAACACTTTTTTCGGATAGCACAAGTCGCATTCGACATACTTGAATAGTACTGACGAGATAAACACTTTATTTTCAAATATCGCAAGACGCATGCGATATACTTGGATGCGTACAGATAAGAAAAACGCTTTTTTCCAAATAGCACAAGTCACATTCGACATAATTGGACGCGTACAGACGAGAAAAACACTTTATTTTAAAATAGCGCAAGACGCGAGCGACATAGTTGGATGCGTACAGATGAAAAAACACCTTTTTTCCAGAAAGCTTTCGACTATAAGACCCTATTTGGATGCGTACTGACGGATAAACGCTTTATTTTCAAATAGCGCAAGACGCATGCGACATGCTTGGATGCGTCCTTAAGAGATAAACACTTTATTTTCAAATAGCGCAAGTCGCATGCGACATACTTGGATGCGTACAGACGAGAAAAACACTTTTTCCAGATAGCGTCCGACCATAAGACCTATTTGGATGCGTACTGTCGAGATAAACACTTTATTTTCAAATAGCGCAAGTCGCATGCGACATACTTGGATGCGTACAGACGGAAAAAACACTTTATTTTCAAATAGCACAAGTCGCATTCGGCATACTTGGATGCGTACAGACGAGAAAAACACTTTATTTTCAAATAGCGCAAGACGCGTGCGACATACTTGGATGCGTACAGACGAGAAAAACTCTTTATTTTCAAATAGCGCAAGACGCGTGCGACATACTTGGATGCGTACAGACGAGAAAAACACTTTATTTTCAAATAGCGCAAGACGCATGCGACATACTTGGATGCGTACTGACGAGATAAACACTTTATTTTCAAATAGCGCAAGTCGCATGCGACATGCTGGATGCGTACAGACGAGAAAAACACTTTTTCCAGGGGCGTCCGACCATAAGACCTATTTGGATGCGTACTGTCGAGATAAACACTTTATTTTCAAATAGCGCAAGTCGCATGCGACACTTGGATGCGTACAGACGAGGAAAACACTTTATTTTCAAATAGCGCAAGACGCGACGACATACCTGGATGCGTACAGATGAAAAAACACTTTTTCCAGATGGCGTCCGACCATAAAACCTATTTGGATGCGTACTGACAGATAAACCTTTATTTTCAAATAGCGCAAGACGCATGCGACATACTTGGATGCGTACAGACGAGAAAAACACTTTATTTTCAAATAGCGCAAGACGCATGCGACATACTGGATGCGTCCTTACGAGATAAACACTTTATTTTCAAATAGCGCAAGTCGCATGCGACATACTTGGATGCGTGCAGACGAGAAAAACCTTTTTTCCCAAAAGCTTTCGACCATAAGACCTATTTGGATGCGTACTGACGAGATAAACACTTTATTTTCAAATAGCGCAAGACGCATGCGACATACTTGGATGCGTACAGACGAAGAAAACACTTTTTCCAGATAGGCGTCCGCCATAAAACCTATTTGGATGCGTACTGACGAGACAAACACTTTATTTTCAAATAGCGCAAGACGCATGCGACATCTTGGATGCGTCCTGACGAGATAAACACTTTATTTTCAAATAGCGCAAGTCGCATGCGACATACTTGGATGCGTACAGACGAGAAAAACACTTTTTCAGGTAGTGTCCGACCATAAGACCTATTTGGATGTGTACTGACGAGATAAACACTTTATCTTCAAATAACGCAAGACGCATGCGACATACTTGGATGCGTACAGACGAGAAAAACATTTTTTCCCAGATAACGTCCGACCATAAGACCTATTTATGCGTACTGTCGAGATAAACACTTTATTTTCAAATAGCGCTAGACGCATGCGACATACTTGGTTGCGTACAGATGAGAAAAACACTTTTTCCCAGATACCAAGTCGCATTCGACATACTTGGATGCGTACTGACGAGATAAACACTTTATTTTCAAATAGCGCAAGACGCATGCGACATACTTGGATGCGTCCTGACGAAACACTTTTTTTCAAATAGCGCAAGACGCGAGCGACATAGTTGGATGCATACAGACGAGAAAAACACTTTATTTTCATATAGCGCAAGACGCATGCGACATACTTTGATGCGTACAGACGAGAAAAACCTTTTTTCAGATGGCGTCCGACCATAAGGCCTATTTGGATGCGTACTGACGAGATAAACACTTTATTTTCAAATAGTGCAAGACGCATTTGACATACTGGATGCGTACAGACGAGAAAAAAAATTTTTTCCAGATAGCGCAAGTCGCATGCGACATGCTTGGATGCGTACAGACGGAAAAAAACTCTTTATTTTCAAATAGCGCATGACGCGTGCGACATTGGATGCGTACAGCAGAAAAACCTTTTTTCAGATAGCACAAGTCGCATTCGACATACTTGGATGCGTACTGACGAGATAAACACTTTATTTTCAAATATCGCAAGACGCCAGCCCGGATTCGTACAAATAAGAAAAACACTTTTTTCCAGATAGCGTCCGACCATAAAACCCTATTTGGATGCGTACTGACGAGATAAACACTTTATTTTCAAATAGCGCAAGACGCATGCGACATAATTGGATGCGTCCTGACGAGATAAACATTTTATTTTCAAATAGCGCAAGTCGCATGCGACATACTTGGATGCGTACAGACGAGGAAAAACCCTTTTTCCAGATAGGCTCCGACCATAAGACCCTATTTGGATGCGTACAGAGAGAAAAACACTTTTTTTCCAGATAGCACAAGTCGCATTCGACATACTTGGATGAGTACTGACGAGATAAACACTTTATTTTCAAATAGCGCAAGACGCATGCGACATACTTGGATGCGTCCTGACGAGATAAACACTTTATTTTCAAATAGCGCAAGTCGCATGCGACATACTTGGATGCGTACAGACGAGAAAAACACTTTTTTTCCAGGTAGTGTCCGACCATAAGACCTATTTGGATGCGTACTGTCGAGATAAACACTTTATTTTCAAATATCGCAAGACGCATGCGACATGGATTCGTACAAATAAGAAAAACACTTTTTTCCAGATAGCGTCCGACCATAAAACCTATTTGGATGCGTACTGACGAGATAAACACTTTATTTTCAAGTAGCGCAAGACGCATGCGTCATACTTGGATGCGTCCTTACGAGATAAACATTTTATTTTCAAATAGCGCAAGTCGCATGCGACATACTTGGATGCGTACAGACGAGGAAAACACTTTTTTTCCAGATAGCGTCCGACCATAAGACCTATTTGGATGCGTACTCTCGAGATAAACACTTTATTTTCAAATAGCGCAAGACGCATGCGACATACTTGGATGCGTACAGACGAGAAAAACACTTTATTTTCAAATAGCGCAAGACGCGAGCGACATACTTGGATGCGTACAGATGAGAAAAACACTTTTTCCAGATAGCGTCCGACCATAAAACCTATTTGGATGCGTACTGACGAGATAAACACTTTATTTTCAAATAGCGCAAGACGCATGCGACATACTTGGATGCGTACAGACGAGAAAAACACTTTATTTTCAAATAGCGCAAGACGCATGCGACATACTTGGATGCGTCCTGACGAGATAAACACTTTATTTTCAAATAGCGCAAGTCGCATGCGACATACTTGGATGCGTACAGACGAGAAAAACACTTTTTCCAGAAAGCTTTCGACCATAAGACCTATTTGGATGCGTACTGACGAGATAAACACTTTATTTTCAAATAGCGCAAGACGCATGCGACATACTTGGATGCGTACAGACGAGAAAAACACTTTTTTCAGATAGGCGTCCGACCATAAAACCTATTTGGATGCGTACTGACGAGAAAAACACTTTATTTTCAAATAGCGCAAGACGCATGCGACATACTTGGATGCGTCCTGACGAGATAAACACTTTATTTTCAAATAGCGCAAGTCGCATGCGACATACTTGGATGCGTACGAGAAAAACACTTTTTTCCAGGTAGTGTCCGACCATAAGACCTATTTGGATGTGTCTGACGAGATAAACACTTTATCTTCAAATAACGCAAGACGCATGCGACATACTTGGATGCGTACAGACGAGAAAAACACTTTTTCCCAGATAACGTCCGACCATAAGACCTATTTTATGCGTACTGTCGAGATAAACACTTTATTTTCAAATAGCGCTAGACGCATGCGACATACTTGGTTGCGTACAGATGAGAAAAAACACTTTTTTTCAGATAGCACAAGTCGCATTCGACATACTTGGATGCGTACTGACGAGATAAACACTTTATTTTCAAATAGCGCAAGACGCATGCGACATACTTGGATGCGTCCTGACGAGATAAACACTTTATTTTCAAATAGCGCAAGACGCGAGCGACATACTTGGATGCGTATAGACGAGAAAAACACTTTATTTTCATATAGCGCAAGACGCATGCGACACACTTTGATGCGTACAGACGAGAAAAACACTTTTTCCAGATAGCGTCCGACCATAAGACCTATTTGGATGCGTACTGACGAGATAAACACTTTATTTTCAAAAAGTGCAAGACGCATTTGACATACTTGGATGCGTACAGACGAGAAAAACAATTTTTTCCAGATAGCGCAAGTCGCATGCGACATCGGATGCGTACTGACGAGAAAAACTCTTTATTTTAAAATAGCGCAAGACGCGTGCGACATACTTGGATGCGTACAGACGAGAAAAACACTTTTTTCAGATAGCACAAGTCGCATTCGACATACTTGGATGCGTACTGACGAGATAAACACTTTATTTTCAAATATCGCAAGACGCATGCGACATACTTGGATTCGTACAAATAAGAAAAACACTTTTTTCCAGATAGCGTCCGACCATAAAACCTATTTGGATGCGTACTGACGAGATAAACACTTTATTTTCAAATAGCGCAAGACGCATGCGACATACTTGGATGCGTACAGACGAGAAAAACACTTTATTTTCAAATAGCGCAAGACGCATGCGACATACTTGGATGCGTCTTGACGAGATAAACACTTTATTTTCAAATAGCGCAAGTCGCATGCGCATACTTGGATGTACAGACCGAAAAACACTTTTTCAGATAGCGTCCGACCATAAGACCTATTTGGATGCGTACTGACGAGATAAACACTTTATTTTCAAATAGCGCAAGACGCATGCGACATACTTGGATGCGTACAGACGAGAAAAACACTTTTTCCAGAAAGCTTTCGACCATAAGACCTATTTGGATGCGTACTGTCGAGATAAACACTTTATTTTCAAATAGCGCAAGACGCATGCGACATACTTGGATGCGTACAGACGAGAAAAACACTTTTTTCCAGAAACTTTCGACCATAATACCTATTTGGATGCGTACTGACGAGATAAACACTTTATTTTCAAATAGCGCAAGACGCATGCGACATACTTGGATGCGTACTGACGAGAAAAACACTTTATTTTCAAATAACGCAAGACGCATGCGACATACTTGGATGCGTACAGATAAGAAAAACACTTTTCAGATAGCACAAGACGCATTCGACATAAGTGGATGCATACAGACGAGAAAAACACTTTATTTTCAAATAGCGCAAGACGCGAGCGACATACTTGGATGCGTACAGACGAGAAAAACAATTTTTATTTCAGATAGCGTCCGTCTATAATACCCCTATTTGGATGCGTACTGACGAGATAAACACTTTATTTTCATATAGCGCAAGACGCGAGCGACATAATTGAATGCGTACAGATGGAAAAACCTTTTCTTCCAGATGCGTCCGACTATAAAACCTATTTGGATGCGCACGGACGAGATAAACACTTTATTTTCAAATAGCGCAAGACGCATGCGACATACTTGGATGCGTCTTGACGAGATAAACACTTTATTTTCAAATAGCGCAAGTCGCGCGACATCTTGGATGCGTACAGACGGAAAAAACACTTTTTCAGAAAGCTTTCGACCATAAGACCTATTTGGATGCGTACTGACGAGAAAAACTCTTTATTTTCAAATAGCGCAAGACGCATGCGACATACTTGGATGGACAGAAGAAAACACTTTATTTTCAAATAGCGCAAGACGCATGCGACATACTTGGATGCGTCCTTACGGATAAACACTTTATTTTCAAATAGCGCAAAGTCGCATGCGACATACTTGGATGCGTACAGACGAGAAAAACACTTTTTCAGGTGCGTCCGACCATAAGACCTATTTGGATGCGTACTGTCGAGATAAACACTTTATTTTCAAATAGCGCAAGTCGCATGCGACATACTTGGATGCGTACAGACGAGAAAAACCTTTTTTTCAAATAGCGCAAGACGCGAGCGACATACTTGGATGCGTAAGGACGAGAAAAACACTTTATTTTCAAATAGCGCAAGACGCATGCGACATACTTGGATGCGTACAGATAACAAAAACACTTTTCCACAACAAGTCGCATTCGACATTGGATGCGTACGCAGAAAAACACTTTTTCCGATAGCATCCGACCATAAGACCTATTTGGATGCGTACTGATGGATAAACACTTTATTTTCAAATGGTGCAAGACGCATGCGACATACTTGGATGCGTACAGACGAAAAAACACTTTTTTCCAGAAGCTTACGACCATAAACCATTTGGATGCGTCCTGACGAGATAAACACTTTATTTTCAAATAGCGCAAGTCACATTCGACATAATTGGATGCGTACAGACGAAAAAAACACTTTATTTTCAAATAGCGCAAGACGCAAGCGACATACTGGATGCGTACAGATGAAAAAAACACTTTTTCAGATAGGCGTCCGACCAAAAAGCTTTTTGGATGCTACTGACGAGATAAACACTTATTTTCAAATAGCGCAAGACGCATGCGACATGCGGATGCGGACAGAAAAAAACCCTTTTTTTTCAAATAGCGCAAGACGCATGCGACATACTTGGATGCGTCCTTACGACATAAACATTTTATTTTCAAATAGCGCAAGACGCATGCGACATACTTGGATGCGTACAGACGAGAAAAACCCTTTTTCCAGATAGCGTCCGACCATAAGACCTATTTGGATGCGTACTGTCGAGATAAACACTTTATTTTCAAATAGCGCCAGACGCATGCGGCATACTTTGATGAGTACAGACGAGAAAAACACTTTTTCCAGATAGCGTCCGACCATAAGACCTATTTGGATGCGTACTGACGAGATAAACACTTTATTTTCAAATAGCGCAAGACGCATGCGACATACTTGGATGCGAACAGACGAGAAAAACACTTTTTCAGAAATCTTTCGACCATAAGACCTATTTGGATGCGTACTGACGAGATAAACACTTTATTTCAAATAGCGCAAGACGCATGCGACATACTTGGATGCGTACAGACGGGAAAAACAATTTATTTTCAAATAGCGCAAGACGCATGAGACATACTGATTCGTACAGATAAGAAAACCTTTTTCCAGATAACACAAGTCGCATTCGACATAATTGGATGCGTACAGACGAAAAACACTTTATTTTCAAATAGCGTAAGACGCGAGCGACATACTTGGATGCGTACAGATGAAAAAAACACTTTTTCCAGGCGTCCGACCATACAACATATTTGGATGCGTACTGACGAGATAAACACTTTATTTTCAAATAGCGCAAGACGCATGCGACATACTTGGATGCGTCCTTACGAGATAAACATTTTTTTTCAAATAGCGCAAGACGCATGCGACATACTTGGATGCGTACAGGCGAGGAAAACCCCTTTTTTTCCAGATGGCGTCCGACCATAAGACCTATTTGGATGCGTACTGTCGAGATAAACACTTTATTTTCAAATAGCGCCAGACGCATGCGGCATACTTTGATGAGTACAGAAGAAAAACCTTTTTTCCAGATAGCGTCCGACCATAAGACCTATTTGGATGCGTACTGACGAGATAAACACTATATTTTCAAATAGCGCAAGACGCATGCGACATACGGATGCGTACAGACGAGAAAAACACTTTTTTCCAGAAATCTTTCGACCATAAGACCTATTTGGATGCGTACTGACGAGATAAACACTTTATTTTCAAATAGCGCAAGACGCATGCGACATACTTGGATGCGTACAGACGGAAAAACACTTTATTTTCAAATAGCGCAAGACGCATGCGACATACTTGGATTCGTCAGATAAGAAAAACACTTTTTCCAGATAACACAAGTCGCATTCGACATAATTGGATGCGTACAGAAGAGAAAAACACTTTTTCAAATAGCGCAAGACGCGAGCGACATGCTTGGATGCGTACAGATGAAAAAAACACTTTTTCAGATAGCGTCCGACCATAAAACCTATTTGGATGCGTACTGACGAGATAAACACTTTATTTTCAAATAGCGCAAGACGCATGCGACATACTTGGATGCGTCCTGACGAGATAAACACTTTATTTTCAAATAGCGTCCGACCATAAGACCTATTTGGATGCGTACTGACGAGATAAACACTTTATTTTCAAATAGTGCAAGACGCATGCGACATACTTGGATGCGTACAGACGAGAAAAACACCTTTTTCCAGAAAGCTTACGACCATAAGACCTATTTGGATGCGTCCTGACGAGATAAACACTTTATTTTCAAATAGCGCAAGTCGCATGCGACTAATTGGATGCGTGCAGATGGGAAAAACACTTTATTTTCAAATAGCGCAAGACGCATGCGACATACTTGGAAGCGTACAGATGAGAAAAACACTTTTTTCCACATAGCACAAGTCGCATTCGACATAAATGGATGCGTACAGACGAGAAAAACACTTTATTTTCAATAGGCCAAGACGCAAGCGACATACTTGGATGCGTACAGATGAAAAAAACACTTTTTTCCAGATAGCGTCCGACCATAAAACTTATTTGGATGCGTACTGACGAGATAAACACTTTATTTTCAAATAGCGCAAGACGCATGCGACATACTTGGATGCGTACAGACGAGAAAAACACTTTATTTTCAAATAGCGCAAGACCGCATGCGACATACTTGGATGCGTCCTTACGAGATAAACATTTTATTTTCAAATAGCGCAAGACGCATGCGACATACTTGGATGCGTACAGACGAAAAAAACCCTTTTTCCAGATGGCGTCCGACCATAAGACCTATTTGGATGCGTACTGTCGAGATAAACACTTTATTTTCAAATAGCGCCAGACGCATGCGGCATACTTTGATGAGTACAGACGAGAAAAACACTTTTTTTCCAGATAGTCCGACCATAAGACCTATTTGGATGCGTACTGACGAGATAAACACTTTATTTTCAAATAGCGCAAGACGCATGCGACATACTTGGATGCGTCCTGACGAGATAAACACTTTATTTTCAAATAGCGCAAGTCGCATGCGACATACTTGGATGCGTACAGACGAGAAAAACACTTTTTTTCCAAGTAGTGTCCGACCATAAGACCTATTTGGATGTGTACTGACGAGATAAACACTTTATTTTCAAATAACGCAAGTCGCATTCGACATAATTGGATGCGTACAGACGAGAGAAACACTTTATTTTCAAATAGCGCAAGACGCGAGCGACATACGTGGATGCGTACAGACGAGAAAAATAATTTTATTTCAGATAGCGTCCGTCTATAAGACCTATTTGGATGCTTACTGACGAGATAAAAACTTCATTTTCATATAGCGCAAGACACATGCGACATACTTGGATGGGTTAAGATAAAAAAATACTTTTTTTCCAGATAGCACAAGTCGCATTCGGCATACTTGGATGCGTACAGACGAGAAAAACGCATTATTTTCAAATAGCGCTAGACGCGAGCGACATACTTGGATGCGTACAGATGAAAAAAAAACACTTTTTCCAGATAGCGTCCGACCATAAAACCTATTTGGATGCGTACTGACGAGATAAACACTTTATTTTCAAATAGCGCAAGACGCATGCGACATACTTGGATGCGTATTGACGAGAAAAATACTTTATTTTCAAATAGCGCAAGACGCATGCGACATACTTGGATGCGTACAGACGAGAAAAAACACTTTTTTCGGATAGCACAAGTCGCATTCGACATACTTGAATGCGTACTGACGAGATAAACACTTTATTTTCAAATATCGCAAGACGCATGCGACATACTTGGATGCGTACAGATAAGAAAAACACTTTTTTTTCAAATAGCACAAGTCACATTCGACATAATTGGACGCGTACAGACGAGAAAAACACTTTATTTTAAAATAGCGCAAGACGCGAGCGACATAATTGGATGCGTACAGATGAGAAAAACACTTTTTTCCAGAAAGCTTTCGACTATAAGACCTATTTGGATGCGTACTGACGAGATAAACACTTTATTTTCAAATAGCGCAAGACGCATGCGACATACTTGGATGCGTACAGACGAGAAAAACACTTTATTTTCAAATAGCGCAAGACGCATGCGACATACTTGGATGCGTCCTCACGAGATAAACACTTTATTTTCAAATAGCGCAAGTCGCATTCGGCATACTTGGATGCGTACAGACGAGAAAAACACTTTTTTCCAGATAGCGTCCGACCATAAGACCTATTTGGATGCGTACTGTCGAGATAAACACTTTATTTTCAAATAGCGCAAGTCGCATGCGACATACTTGGATGCGTACAGACGAGAAAAACACTTTATTTTCAAATAGCACAAGTCGCATTCGGCATACTTGGATGCGTACAGACGAGAAAAAACACTTTATTTTCAAATAGCGCAAGACGCGTGCGACATACTTGGATGCGTACAGACGAGAAAAACAATTTTTTCCAGATAGCGCAAGTCGCATGCGACATACTTGGATGCGTACAGACGAGAAAATCTTTTTTTTCAAATAGCGCATGACGCGTGCGACATCGGATGCGTACAGACGAGAAAAAAACTTTTTTCCAGATAGCGTCCGACCATAAAACATCTATTTGGATGCGTACTGACGATATAAACATTTTATTTTCAAATAGCGCAAGACGCATGCGACATACTTGGATGCGTACAGATAAGAAAAAATATTTTTTTCCAGATGGCACAAGTCACATTCGACACCTTTTTTCCAGATAGCGTCCGACCATAAAACTTATTTGGATGCGCACTGACGAGATAAACACTTTATTTTCAAATAGCGCAAGACGCATGCGACATACTTGGATGCGTCCTGACGAGATAAACACTTTATTTTCAAATAGCGCAAGTCGCATGCGACATACTTGGATGCGTACAGACGAGAAAAACACTTTTTCCAGATAGCGTCCGACCATAAGACCTATTTGGATGCGTACTGACGAGATAAACACTTTATTTTCAAATAGCGCAAGACGCATGCGACATACTTGAATGCGTACAGACGAGAAAAACACTTTTTCAGAAAGCTTTCGACTATAAGACCTATTTGGATGCGTACTGACGAGATAAACACTTTATTTTAAATAGCGCAAGACGCATGCGACATACTTGGATGCGTACAGACGAGAAAAACGCTTTATTTTTCAAATAGCGCAAGACGCATGCGACATACTTGGATGCGTCCTTACGAGATAAACACTTTATTTTCAAATAGCGCAAGTCGCATGCGACATACTTGGATGCGTACAGACGAGAAAAACACTTTTTTCCAGGTAGCGTCCGACCATAAGACCTATTTGGATGCGTACTGTCGAGATAAACACTTTATTTTCAAATAGCGCAAGTCGCATGCGACATACTTGGATGCGTACAGACGAGAAAAACACTTTATTTTCAAATAGCGCAAGACGCGAGCGACATACTTGGATGCGTACAGACGAGAAAAACACTTTATTTTCAAATAGCGCAAGACGCATGCGACATACTTGGATGCGTCCTGACGAGATAAACACTTTATTTTCAAATAGCGCAAGACGCATGCGACATACTTGGATGCGTACAGACGAGAAAAAACCCTTTTTTCCAGATAGCGTCCGACCATAAGACCTATTTGGATGCGTACTGTCGAGATAAACACTTTATTTTCAAATAGCGCCAGACGCATGCGGCATACTTTGATGAGTACAGACGAGAAAAAACACTTTTTTTCCAGATAGCGTCCGACCATAAGACCTATTTGGATGCGTACTGACGAGATAAACACTTTATTTTCAAATAGCGCAAGACGCATGCGACATACTTGGATGCGTACAGACGAGAAAAACACTTTTTTTTCCACGTAGTGTCCGACCATAAGACCTATTTGGTTATGTACTGACGAGATAAACACTTTATTTTCAAATAACGCAAGTCGCATTCGACATAATTGGATGCGTACAGACGAGAAAACACTTTTTTCAAATAGCGCAAGACGCGAGCGACATACGTGGATGCGTACAGACGAGAAAAATAATTTTATTTCAGATAGCGTCCGTCTATAAGACCTATTTGGATGCTTACTGACGAGATAAAAACTTCATTTTCATATAGCGCAAGACACATGCGACATACTTGGATGGGTTAAGATAAAAAAAATTTTTTCCAGATAGCACAAAGTCGCATTCGGCATACTTGGATGCGTACAGACGAGAAAAAACGCATTATTTTCAAATAGCGCTAGACGCGAGCGACATACTTGGATGCGTACAGATGAAAAAAACACTTTTTTCCAGATAGCGTCCGACCATAAAACCTATTTGGATGCGTACTGACGAGATAAACACTTTATTTTCAAATAGCGCAAGACGCATGCGACATACTTGGATGCGTCCTGACGAGATAAACACTTTTTCCAGATAGCACAAGTCGCATTCGACATACTTGGATGCGTACAGACGAGCAAAGCACTTTATTTACAAATAGCGCAAGACGCGAGCGACATACTTGATGCGTACAGACGGGAAAAACACTTTTTTCCAGATAGCGTCCGACCATAAGGCCTATTTGGATGCGTACTGACGAGATAAACACTTTATTTTCAAATAGTGCAAGACGCAATTGACATACTTGGATGCGTACAGACGAGAAAAACAATTTTTTCAGATGCGCAAGTCGCATGCGACTGGATGCGTACAGACGAAAACCTTTTTTCAAATAGCGCATGACGCGTGCGACATACTTGGATGCGTACAGACGAAAAACACTTTTTTTCAGATAGCGCAAGTCGCATTCGACATACTTGGATGCGTACTGACGAGATAAACACTTATTTTCAAATAGCGCAAGACGCATGCGACATACTTGGATTCGTACAAACAAGAAAAACACTTTTTTCCAGATAGCGTCCGACCATAAGACCTATTTGGATGCGTACTGACGAGATAAACACTTTATTTTCAAATAGCGCAAGACGCATGCGACATACTTGGATGCGTACAGACGAGAAAAACACTTTATTTTCAAATAGCGCAAGACGCATGCGACATACTTGGATGCGTCTTGACGAGATAAACACTTTATTTTCAAATAGCGCAAGTCGCATGCGACATACTGGATGCGTACAGACAGAAAAACACTTTTTTCCAGATGGCGTCCGACCATAAGACCTATTTGGATGCGTACTGACGAGATAAACACTTTATTTTCAAATAGCGCAAGACGCATGCGACATTGGATGCGTACAGACGAGAAAAACACTTTTTCCAGAAAGCTTTCGACCATAAGACCTATTTGGATGCGTACTGTCGAGATAAACACTTTATTTTCAAATAGCGCAAGACGCATGCGACATACTTGGATGCGTACAGACGAGAAAAAACATTTTTTCCAGAAGCTTCGACCATAATACCTATTTGGATGCGTACTGACGAGATAAACACTTTATTTTTCAAATAGCGCAAGACGCATGCGACATACTTGGATGCGTACTGACGAGAAAAAAAACTTTATTTTCAAATAACGCAAGACGCATGCGACATACTTGGATGCGTACAGATAAGAAAAACACTTTTTCCAGATAGCACAAGACGCATTCGACATAATTGGATGCATACAGACGAGAAAAAACCTTTATTTTCAAATAGCGCAAGACGCGAGCGACATACTTGGATGCGTACAGACGAGAAAAACAATTTTTTTCAGATAGCGTCCGTCTATAATACCTATTTGGATGCGTACTGACGAGATAAACACTTTATTTTCATATAGCGCAAGACGCAAGCGACATAATTGGATGCGTACAGATGAGAAAAAACACTTTTCTTCCAGATGGCGTCCGACATAAAACCTATTTGGATGCGTACGGACGAGATAAACACTTTATTTTCAAATAGCGCAAGACGCATGCGACATACTTGGATGCGTCCTGACGAGATAAACACTTTATTTTCAAATAGCGCAAGTCGCATGCGACATACTTGGATGCGTACAGACGAGAAAAACACTTTTTTCAGAAAGGCTTTCGACCATAAGACCTATTTGGATGCGTACTGACGAGATAAACTCTTTATTTTCAAATAGCGCAAGACGCATGCGACATACTTGGATGCGTACAGACGAGAAAAAACACTTTATTTTCAAATAGCGCAAGACGCATGCGACATACTTGGATGCGTCCTTACGAGATAAACACTTTATTTTCAAATAGCGCAAGTCGCATGCGACATACTTGGATGCGTACAGACGAGAAAAACACTTTTTTCCAGGTAGCGTCCGACCATAAGACCTATTTGGATGCGTACTGTCGAGATAAACACTTTATTTTCAAATAGCGCAAGACGCATGCGACATACTTGATGCGTACAGACGAGAAAAACACTTTATTTTCAAATAGCGCAAGACGCGAGCGACATATTGGATGCGTACAGACGAGAAAAACACTTTATTTTCAAATAGCGCAAGACGCATGCGACATACTTGGATGCGTACAGATAACAAAAACACTTTTTCCACATAGCACAAGTCGCATTCGACCTAATTGGATGCGTACAGACGAGAAAAACACTTTTTTCCAGATAGCATCCGACCATAAGACCTATTTGGATGCGTACTGATGAGATAAACACTTTATTTTCAAATAGTGCAAGACGCATGCGACATACTTGGATGCGTACAGACGAGAAAAACTTTTTTTTCCAGAAAGCTTACGACCATAAGACCTATTTGGATGCGTCCTGACGAGATAAACACTTTATTTTCAAATAGCGCAAGTCACATTCGACATAATTGGATGCGTACAGACGAGAAAAAACACTTTATTTTCAAATAGCGCAAGACGCAAGCGACATACTTGGATGCGTACAGAGAAAAAAACACTTTTTTTTCCAGATAGCGTCCGACCATAAAACTTATTTGGATACGTACTGACGAGATAAACACTTTATTTTCAAATAGCGCAAGACGCATGCGACATACTTGGATGCGTACAGACGAGAAAAACACTTTATTTTCAAATAGCGCAAGACGCATGCGACATACTTGGATGCGTCCTTACGACATAAACATTTTATTTTCAAATAGCGCAAGACGCATGCGACATACTTGGATGCGCCCAGGAAAAACCCCTTTTTTCCAGATAGCGTCCGACCATAAGACCTATTTGGATGCGTACTGTCGAGATAAACACTTTATTTTCCAATAGCGCCAGACGCATGCGGCATACTTTGATGAGTACAGACGAGGAAAAACACTTTTTTTCCAGATAGCGTCCGACCATAAGACCTATTTGGATGCGTACTGACGAGATAAACACTTTATTTTCAAATAGCGCAAGACGCATGCGACATCTTGGATGCGTACAGAAGAAAAAACATTTTTTTCCCAGAAATCTTTCGACCATAAGACCTATTTGGATGCGTACTGACGAGATAAACACTTTATTTTCAAATAGCGCAAGACGCATGCGACATACTTGGATGCGTACAGACGAGAAAACACTTTATTTTCAAATAGCGCAAGACGCATGAGACATACTTGGATTCGTACAGATAAGAAAAACCTTTTTTCCAGATAACACAAGTCGCATTCGACATAATTGGATGCGTACAGACGAGAGAAAAAAACACTTTATTTTCAAATAGCGTAAGACGCGAGCGACATACTTGGATGCGTACAGATGAAAAAACACTTTTTTTAGATAGCGTCCGACCATACAACATATTTGGATGCGTACTGACGAGAAAAAACACTTTATTTTCAAATAGCGCAAGACGCATGCGACATACTTGGATGCGTCCTTACGAGATAAACATTTTATTTTCAAATAGCGCAAGACGCATGCGACATACTTGGATGCGTACAGACGAGAAAAACCCTTTTTTCCAGATAGCGTCCGACCATAAGACCTATTTGGATGCGTACTGTCGAGATAAACACTTTATTTTCAAATAGCGCCAGACGCATGCGGCTACTTTTGATGAGTACAGATGGGAAAAACATTTTTTTCCAGATAGCGTCCGACCATAAGACCTATTTGGATGCGTTCTGACGAGATAAACATTTTTTCAAATAGCGCAAGACGCATGCGACATACTTGGATGCGTACAGACGAGAAAAACACTTTTTCCAGAAATCTTTCGACCATAAGACCTATTTGGATGCGTACTGACGAGATAAACACTTTATTTTCAAATAGCGCAAGACGCATGCGACATACTTGGATGCGAACAGACGAGAAAAACACTTTATTTTCAAATAGCGCAAGACGCATGCGACATACTTGATTCGTACAGATAAGAAAAACACTTTTTCCAGATAACCCAAGTCGCATTCGACATAATTGGATGCGTACAGACGAGAAAAACACTTTATTTTCAAATGGCAAGACGCGAGCGACATACTTGGATGCGTACAGATGAAAAAAAACTTTTTTTTCCAGATAGCGTCCACCATACAACATATTTGGATGCGTACTGACGAGATAAACACTTTATTTTCAAATAGCGCAAGACGCATGCGACATACTTGGATGCGTCCTGACGGGATAAACACTTTATTTTCAAATAGCATCCGACCATAAGACCTATTTGGATGCGTACTGATGAGATAAACACTTTATTTTCAAATAGTGCAAGACGCATGCGACATACTTGGATGCGTACAGATGAGAAAAACACTTTTTTTCCAGAAAGCGTTCGACCATAAGACCTATTTGGATGCGTCCTGACGAGATAAACACTTTATTTTCAAATAGCGCAAGTCGCATGCGACACCTGGTGCGTGCAGATGGAAAAACACTTTATTTTCAAATAGCGCAAGACGCATGCGACATACTTGGAAGCGTACAGACGAGAAAAACACTTTTTTTCCAGATAGCACAAGTCGCATTCGACATACTTGGATGCGTACAGACGAGAAAAACACTTTTTTTTCAAATAGCGCAAGACGCGAGCGACATACTTGGATGCGTACAGATGAGAAAAACACTTTTTATCCAGATAGCGTCCGACCATAAAACTTATTTGGATGCGTACTGACGAGATAAACACTTTATTTTCAAATAGCGCAAGACGCATGCGACATACTTGGATGCGTACAGACGGGAGAAAACACTTTATTTTCAAATAGCGCAAGACGCATGCGACATACTTGGATGCGTCCTTACGAGATAAACATTTTATTTTCAAATAGCGCAAGACGCATGCGACATACTTGGATGCGTACAGACGAAAAAAACCCTTTTTT
>JAPIVC010000656.1:0-30447 GCA_030586385.1 Camponotus fellah | reverse complement strand
GACATTTTTGTGACATTGAGGTAAAGAATCTAAATTCTCAGTTTGTATTCTTTCACTTTTGTCTCTTTTTCTTAAATTCAACGACATAGAGACATAAAAACGTTAAATCTGTTATAATTTTACTAAATATAAAAAGACTGAAATGTTATTCTTTTACAGATGGAATCAACCTGAATTTACCGATGGAATAATACAAAGGTACCAAGTGCAGTGTTCTTTCTTTGAGGACTTTAAAGAAACCTGTGACGATAAAAATATCACAGCTACAAAATTGGAGCTTGCGGTGCACAATCTAATATCTAATACGACATATTATTTTCGAATACGTGCGCATACTAAGATTGTTGCTGGTCCTTATACGGATTTAATCAATGTGTCAACTGCACATGAAAATCCAATACCTAAATTATTAATCACAACGATTCTAGGTATGGAAATATTGGACGTGGATTTAAACGTTATTATTTTAAAGATACCGTTAATGTACGTATAATTATAAAAAAACAGTTATAATTATCATAAATTATTTTTAACACTAGCTATAAAGTTAAAGTTATTATTATTATGCACAAGTTTATTATTATCAACATTATAGTAGTAATAACTATAAAATTAGAAATCTCAAATATAATTTTTTACTATGGAGTTATAGTTGGCTCCTTTTTTTAGATCAATAAATGTCGTAAATGTCGCTTATTTGATACAAGAACAAAGAATTTATTGGAGTGATGAAAAAGACCTAATGACATTGAATATTAATGAAAATAATATCACAAAAATAGCTAGCTTTAATACTACTCTATATAATCTCTGCATTGATTGGGTAGCAAGGAATCTATATTTCAGCTATTACGGATCAGACTACTGTCATATTGTAAAGTTTGACTTAACAATGTGGGAAAATGGCATAATTAAATTTGATGAGATTCTCAAAGCAAAAATTTGTATCAACTATTTACATGTATCACCGTCTATGGGGTACGTTTACTACCGTTTACCTGAAAAAATAATTTTTCCTTAAAGATTTATGCAAATTTGTAATTTTCCTATAATTTTACGTGATTTTATAATTAAGATCACAAGTAGAAAATATAATAAGTTATTATATAATTATAAGAATTTCGAATTTTTACTACATATAAGTTTATGTTTTTGTTAAAATAATGTTTTATAATGAGTAAAATAATTACATATTTTTTAGAATTTTATATTACGCATCAGAAAAAATTAGAGAAAATTTGAATACATATTATGTGATGCAATATAATCTCGATGGAAAAATCGAGCAAATTGTTCAGACAAATGCATCCTTTTGGTCACTTTTTTCTACAAATTATTTTGATATTATAATTGATGACATGAATAATGAGGAGCCGTTAATTTACTGGTTAAGTGAGAATTACATATTTGTGACAAGCATTAACACTTCTATGTGCAATACAATTTTACACAACGAAAACATAAGGGATTACATCCATTTTCAATCTATGACGATTGACAAAACAAGCATCTACATTTTAGCATATAAATTGAATTATGATTCTCACTATATATATATTTTGAAAAAGAAATATGCAAGTCTCAAGAGCGTAAATGCAGCCGAATATATTGAAAGGACAATAATAAGGTCATATGAAATGTCTTCTAAAATTTATGCTTTTGATAAATCTGTACAACCATATTCTCCATCCATATCAATGAGATGTCTGACACCTGATGAAGAAGTTTACAATTTTGTGAAAGTGACTGCAACGGCAAATAGCATCATAGTAAATCTTCCGGAGCTGGTGGTAAAGAGTGGATGCAAAAAATATAATTTACCAACTACTATATATACTATCTCTGTAAGCTGTTTAGACAATAATCTCGACAAATCTGAGAAATTCAATGTGCTGCAATATGTGACGTGGGAGCGATATTACGAGACTTCAGGACTTAGCACCATTTACAGAGTACAAGTTGAAGTTTACTTTAAGCAATTTTTACTTCGATCAATTATCAATAAATCCAATCGAATCGAATGTGATGTCAATGAAAACTAATTCGAGCAAGCTTAATGCTCCAGAAAACATAAGTGTTTTAGCTTTGACGCCTACTATAGCAGTAGTTCATTGGATACCACCCAAGAAATTGAACTGCGTGAGCATGACCTACGAAGTGCATTGGAAGTCAGTTATATTAGTATACGGCACGCAACAAATGAGCAATCAAGTTATCAATGTGCCGAAACGTATGGCAGATGGCAGATTTTTCACAAAGATTAACTTGTCGCTACCAGTACAAAATTACTTGATATACGTGCGTGTGTATCCAAAGAATTTCAGCGATTTCTATAACGAGAGTTTAAACGAGATCGTTCACATATCCCCAGAACCAAACAATATTACTTTAAGCGGGGTCGACATAAATAGCATGAACATTTCCAACATTAATCTAACGATCTTTTGTACACTAGAGTACAAAGACATTGCAACAGAAAAGTGGCAAAAGAATGAATTATATTAAAGTAAATTATAACAATGAAGTAATGTACCGTGTCAAAAATTTACAATCGGGAACTTATACAAGTTTCGCTTGATATTGGAATACCTCGAATATGAGGAAACTTTTATATGGCCGGCTGATGAAAGACTTATTTTTTCAACACTTCGTAAGCAAATGAAAATACCCATGCAGCGCAGTAAGTTTACGGATATATTGAAGAATAATTTCATTGAAACATTGCAATATTGCAAATGCGAAACTCTGCTGAGTTATTGTTATAAGATTGTGATAAAGTTAAGGGGTTTTCGTTTTTTGCAATAAAACATTGTAGGAATATTACAGTGTAATACATTGAAAAGAATACAATGTTATTGCAACTATATTCTTGTGTTTGATGGATAAATATCTTGGAAACATTTAATTAAATTAAAAAGCTCGATATAAATAGAAGTTTCTTAAATAGGAGCTTCGAAAATATCATTACCTGTTGTTCTATTGTGTAATGAGACAAAATCTAAGAGCTCCTCGATATATGAAAAATTGTTTTGCACGATTCGAAAAAAAATAGTTGACTCAGTTGATTCTCATGCCGGTTATCAGTGCTCTCATCGAGATATAGTGAAAAGAAAGAACAAGATAATAATAAAGAATTTAATTTTTTTTCTAAAGAAGAAGAAATATCATTTACACGCGATTTTATTGTTTTGTCACTTAAAGGAATGTTAGCAGCTTCTTCAAGAGTTAACGATTTCCAAACGACTCTACTGCTGCGATGAGACATTCCTTTACAAATTTTCCTTCAGAAAATGATTTTGAATTTTTCGCGATAAGGTTTAAAATCGCATACGATGCTGTAAGAGATTTTACCGAGGATGAAGCATTATTCGAAGATGCATTATCACGAGAATTCAGACTACAATCTTCTTGATAAATTAATTTTAAACCTTCGATTAAATAAATGTTTCTAAAATATAAATATTATATTGCTAATGTCTAATTCATACTTTGTTAATTTATATTTCTACAATGTTTCTTTAATGTTGCATTGCAATTTGTAATATTGCAACATTGTTGCAAAGTAATTGTAACATTCTGTGCTGCATAAATATTATGTGCTAATTTTTTTAAATATGAAATACCCAAAATTTTGTAATAAAATTATAAATAAAAATAAATTTTTAAAAACATACACACATAGAGATATTAAAATTTTATTTTTTGCTTAATATAGATATTCCGAGCACTCCAGGAATAGCGGAAAAATATTACTTATTATTGATGTTAAGTTTCATCGTTATAGTTACTATAATCTGCGTCTGCTACTCTTATCATTGTAAGTATATTTGATGTAGATGTCGACTTGAATTGTGGATTATACATATATATCTGCATGATAATATTTACTGAAAATAGTAATTTACTTATATTAAATTAAACAAATAAATTTACTAAAAAGCAATAGATTTTATAATACATATTATTACATAATTAAGTCGAAGTTTATAACAGTGTTTCGACAAGGCAGAAGTAATGAACAATTTTTGTCTTCAACAATGACCGATGTAGAATTGGCGATTCTACATGAAGTACCTTGGCAAAACACTCTGGATGAATGTGCGATAAATAAAATCGCACGAAATCAAATTACACTTACAAAACGTCTTGGTAGAGGCGCATTCGGAAAGGTAAAAATTAATTTTTTCAAGCAACGTTTCAAATTAATTTCCGGATCAACAAAGCAGATATGTATTTTCTAATAAAGATATAACTAATATGAATTTTTATAATAGATTATAAGTAATACAAAATTTATATGAGACAACAAGTATGCACTTTATTATATATTTTTATTGAATTATTTAATATAAAATATTTATTTAATATAAAGTAAAATATAATATTACTAGACATTATTACTATACATTTTCTAATAAAGTACGATATAAATTTGTGTGAAATATTTCGCAGGTGTTTCAAGGAAAGGTGAAGGACTTAGAAGAATCAGGCACAGAGATATCCGTTGCAATAAAAACGCTTCGAAAAGATGCTTCTTCCGATGAGAAAAAGAAATTGTTAAAAGAAGCCAAGCTTATGAGTCATTTTCAACACAAACATATATTACGATTGTCGGCCGTTTGTTTAGATGGAGATTCTCCGTTACTAGTATTGGAATTGATGGAAACTGATCTGTTAAATTATTTGAGAGAATGCCGAAATTTGCAAGCGTCAGATTCGCTTGCTCTACGTTTGCAAGATTTGCTCTCCATGTGCGAAGATGTTGCGCGAGGTTGTTGTTACTTGGAAGAGTTGCGTTTCGTACATAGAGATCTAGCGTGTCGCAATTGTTTAGTATCTTCGAGAAATCGCGAGAATCGTGTAATCAAAATTGCAGATTTTGGACTAGCTAGAAATATCTACAAAGATGATTATTATCACCTGGTAAATACAGTTAAAAATTAAGGATTAAAATATGAATTCTTTTGAAAATACTTTGCATTTTTTTATCATAATAATATTCTGCATTGTTTCTTTAAGTAATATAGAATATAAATACTTTTATTTATATATAGCAAGAGATAAATGAACGTTTTTTATTTTGCAGGTATTCTAAAACCAGAAAATAAAAATTTTGTTAAAATTATGTTTTAGAAAGGAGAAGGTTTGTTTCCTATTCGCTGGATGGCACCCGAATCTTTGATGATCAAAAAATTTACTTCTCAAAGCGATGTTTGGTCATTTGGGGTATTAATGTGGGAAATTACATCGTTGGGTGAGCAACCTTATAGTGCCAAGTCTAATGAAAAAGTTATAAATTATGTACGTGCTGGAGGCAGGTTGCCGATTACTCCTAACTGTCCGTCGCCATTGTATCAGTTGATGCAACGTTGCTGGAGTGCAGCGGATGCTAGACCAGATTTCGAATTTTGTCTGAAAATTATTATAGCATTAAGAAAGAACATCGAAGATGCCTTAGTAAGTCCAGTCGATACTATTTAGTCGATATTAATGTTAAATTAATGTTTATCTTATTTTCCAAATGACTCAATAAATCTTAATGTAGAAAAAATATTTCTAAAAAGGATATTTCTAAATTGATTCTGATCTGATTATTTTTAGGTTTAATCATAATGTTACATGTATCAATGAAAATTAAAGAAATTTTGTAATCTTACTTTCCATACAATTTTGATTATTATTAAAAAATATCACATCCGTTTTGATTGTACAAAATCAAATAATATGATGATATATTCTGTTTGTGTTTTTGAGTAATTGAAGCAAAATTTAATGATTGTGATTATATATATGTATATGTATAAACAATATTTTTTTGAACATGGGAATATAATTAATTTTCGACAATATATATAACCGATAATTACAAACTAATTGTAAAATTATGAGTGAAAGGAGAACCGCGAAATGTCCTCTATAATTAGTTGGGTATTACATATAAATATAATAATATAATTTTCTTTGAGTTTATAACAGTTATCGTATATGAATTTTTTACATTATTAAAGATAAGAATATAAATATATTATATCTTTTTATTTAATAACATACTATATATTCAAATTATATTGATGATTAAAAAAGTACGCAGTTGTAAAAATGAACTACATTTTTATTGTTTTATTATATTTTATATATTGTTTTATTAATATATTGTAACATTGATATAAAATGTTATCTATATCTTAATAAAAAAATAGCAAGGCTTACCTTTAGCTTAGAATTATATTTACTCGATATTATTTGTGTCAATAATTCATTTGACTTCTGCAAAAAAGTAAAATTTATCGCATATATACGTATAAAAAAAGTATATTATTATATTATTTTTATAGATAAATTAAAGAGTGTTATAGTTTTAAAATGATTTCAAAATATGAATATCATATTGCTAATTTCTAATTCACATTTTGTTAAATTATATTTCTACAATGTTTCCGTAATGTTGCATTGCAACGGTACAACGTTACGTATCGTTTGATTCAAACTGCATTATGTGAATATACAAAAAACGTATAAATCATTGTGCTTCTTATGGGAAGACACTTAGAAATAAATTAATATAAAATGTTTATAATAAAATTTATTAAACAATTATATACATATAATTATTTTTATTTATACGTAGAACTATTTTTGTTTTATATATAACTTTTTTGTCAAACAATTTTTAAGTATTTTAATTCTTTTTAAAACATCGAGAGTATCTCCGTGGAAAAAAATAAATTACAACGGAAGCAGCTAATAAAACGTCGTGGCATCACGTGATGAGATTGATCATTCTAAGTCAGTTACTATTATGATTGGGAACCACATCATTCTAAGTTAGTTACTATTATGACTGCTAGCCGAAACGCACTATCGCGTTACTTATCGTTTGGTTCAAACTGAGTTTTAAAGAATTTATCGAAAATATATGTATACATATGAATTAATATCAATTTGATTAATACATCAGAATTAGTAGAGTGAGAAAAACAACTAATTCAGGATTCAACGGAAATCGACTGAGTGCAAACGTTTACGAAAAATGCAAATTATGTTTGGAACAATATTATGTGTTTTACTGATAGATTTAATACCGACAAAAGCAACTAACACGTCGGAGGTTAATATCACTTCAGACATCCTCCAAGAAGAAGATAATTTCATTTCTGGTTTCAATTTCACGTCGGTAAGAGATATTTTTCGCTTAATTAAGAAACAATTGAATGTTATTGCTATTAGTAGTGTAACTAAAAATGAATGATAATAAATTATATATTCTACTCATAATAAGATAAGATAAAATGAAGCAATTCAATATGAAAGAAAAAAGTATGTACGATGTTGTAAAAAAAGAAGGATAAAGTTTCGAAATTTTGTTTACAAATGGATGTTGTATAGAATATTAAATTTAATTAAAATGATGTTTTAAAATTCGACTGTATTATTTTGTCTCTCTCTCTTTCTATCATTCTCTCTCTCTCTCTCTCTATCTTTCTATATATATATATATATATATATATATATATATATAATTATTATTTCTAAAAATAGCAACTTTTAAAATTAATGAAGTTTTCTGTCTATCTGTTATTATATTATGTCCTGTCTACATTATTATATACATACAATAGCACTTCAACAGATTTTTATGTTATTTTTCTTTAATTTATAAAATTTCCTTATTTTCCTAGATATATATAATAATGTTTATTGATATATAGGAAGCTTTGTACTAATGTAAATTTTATTTTATAAAATTAATTTAGAAAGATAGCATCATTTCTTTGTGTTCTGAATAATTATATAAGAATTATATAATAAGAATAATTATATAACAGAACTACTAAATATTGAGATAGAAAATCTGTTTAATAAAAAAATTATTCATCAAACATTCTTCAAGTTGTATCTATTAACGCTAATATTTCGATCGACAATATATATTTAATAACAATCATTAGATTTTATATTAATTTTCATTGCATATATATACAATTATGTCCAAATATTTTTATAGAGGCATTATCGGTTTATACTGTCGGTTTATTCTATCATTTCCAGGATTTATTTGTGTTAAAAATATAATGGAAATAGAGAAAATACTTGACAAGGTTAAAAATAAAGAATTTATATAATTTCTAAGACTAATACTTAATAACTGTAAAGAAACAATGTTTTTAATCTTTTTATTCTTGAAGTACAAACATTAATAAAACTTTAGCAATATCGGCAAACTTTTGGAAGAAATTTGAGCTATGGTAAAATTGAGAAGAGTTAACTAACCTATCGTGAGAAAGAATCAGATCGTTAAATAAAATTGTTTTAAATTGCAAACAGCTACACTTTCGCTTGTACTACTTGCTTAAAGCTGTTGTGAAGCCTCATTGACTCTCGTTAACCTACCCAATTTCGTTGATTGACATGTGTCAAGTTTGATATACAAGATGTCTTAAAAAAAAAAATTATTAAAATTATGTGATATTGAATACATCACATTCAATTTATTTCATTTAGGAATGGTATATATCATACCGGTATTATTAAGCAAACAAAGAACAAATGGCAATTTTAATTTTATAATTTATATAATTTAACATTAAAAGCACCAGAAACAATCGTTTCAACAATACTCAACTAATTTTTTTCGTATGTTATATTTTATGAAGGATATTTCAACGTCCGAGGAAAGTGATATACTAAATTTGTTGTTTAATCTTTTGATATTTGAACAAAATCATTCTGATAGTATTGTGAGAAATGAGCGAGAAGTCGATGAAATTACACGTGCAGATATTTCTATGATCCCAATATATATCCGTAAGTTGCAGAAAAATGCATAAAACATTAATAACAAAATCTCTGCCTAGAAAGTGTAAATATAATTTAAGAAAGTGTAAATATAATTTAAATTCAAGAGAAAGTGGAAATCAAATTTAAAAATATTGTTTAATAGTGAGAAGAATATAAATTTTATTCCATCCAAAAAAGAAATAGAAAAGCATAATACAAATATAACATTGTACATAAAAATTGTCATGATTTAAGGTAAAGTCAATTTCATTAATTTGTCACTTCATTTTGAAGCAGTCGCAAATATTATACTTTTGATTTCTTAAGTTATAGGAATTTATCGGAAAATATTTGTCATATTATTAAAAGTTATTTATTCATTTTTGCCATTGATTAACGATTATTTTTCTAAATGACGCAACAAATTATTATATTATTTTTTAAAGATCAATACTGTACTAATTTTCATATTTTGTAGAGTACAATTATATTTTCTCTTTCCTTTATTTTCACATTAAATTGTTCTTTCTGATATACTGAGATAATCCACCGAATTTTATATATAATTATGTTAATATGTACAATTTTAAAATCTCTAGAACGCAATTTGAGCAAGCCAACATTTCTCAGAGCATTTGTACAATTCGACAGTCAATTCGCTGAAAAAGTAAACGACATTTTTGTGACACTGAGGTAAAGAATCTAAATTCTCAGTTTGTATTCTTTCATTTTTGTCTCTTTTTCTTAAATTCAACGACATAAATATATCAAAATGTTAATTCTGTTATAATTTTTTTAAATATAAAATTTTATGTTTTTACAGATGGAATCACCCTAAAATTACGATTACCGATGAAATAATACAAGGATACCAAGTACAGTGTTCTTTCTTCGAGGACTTTAAAGAAATCTGCGACGATACAAATATCACAGCAACAAAATTGGAGCACACGGTGCACAATCTAATATTTAACAGGACATATTATTTTCGAGTACGTGCGCATACTAAAATTGCTGCTGGTCCTTACTCGGATTTAATCAATGTGTCGACTACACAGAAAACCCAATACCTACAATGTTACTTGTAACGGATAAACGTATGGAAATATGGGACTTAGTTTAAACATTACTAATTTCGTAATGCCAGGGTACGTATACTGATAAAAAATAGTTCTAATTATCATAAGTTATTTTTAATTATAAAAGTTAAATTATTATTATTATGCACAAGTTTATTATTACCAACATTATAGCAATAATAACTATAAAATAAGAAATCTCAACTATAATTTTTTTTTACTATCCAATTACAGCTTCTTTTACTCAATAAAGTATGTCACTTATTTGATACAAGAAAAAATTTTGGGGTGACGGAAATAATCTAATGACATTGAAGATCAATGAAAATAATATCACAAAAATAGCTAGCTTTGATAATACTCTACATAATCTCTGCATTGACTGGGTTGCGAGAAATCTATATTTCAACTATTACGAGTTAGGCTACTGTCATGTTATAAAGTTCGACTTAACAATGTGGGAAAATGGCATAATTAAATTTGATGAGATTCTCAAAGAAAAAATTTCTATAAACTATTTAAATGTATCACCGTTTATGAGGTATGTATACTACCGTTCAGCTGAAAAAACAATTTTCTATTAAAGTTTCATGCAAATTTGTAATTTTTCTATAATATTTTACGTGGTTTTATAATTAAGATCATAAAAAAAATAAGTAGTTATATAATTATAAGAATTTCGAATTTTTACTACCTAGTTTCTGTTTTTGTTTGAATAATGGTTTTATAATTAGTAAAATAATTACATATTTTTTAGAAGCTTGTATTATATACCAAAATTTTGGGAAAGGAGAACATTTAAATATAACAAAAACTGATCTCGATGGAATAGTCGAGCAAATTGTTTCGATAAATGACTCTTTTTGCCTTTCACAATTTCGTTATCATTTTCATGATCATGATTTCAATGATATGATAATTGATAACATGAATAATGAGCAGCCGTTAATTTACTGGTTAAGTGTTGATTACATATTTGTGACAGACATTGACATTTCTAAGTGCAATATAATTTTACACAACGAAAACATAGGGGGTAGTTTCAAATCTATGGCGATTGACAAAACATACATCTACATTTTACCACTTTACGACGTGGTTTCATATATGTATGTTTTGAACAGAAATATGGGTCAAAAAGCGTAAATGCAGTCGAATATCTTGAAAAGACAATAATGAGTAGCTCATATGATGAATTATCTTCTAAAATTTATGCTTTTGATAAATCTGTGCAACCGTATTCTCCATCCATAAAAATGAAATGTCTGACACCTGATGAAAAAGTTTACAATTTTGTGGAATCGATTGCAACGGCAAATAACATTATTGTAAAGTTGCCGTGGCCGTCTGTAAAGAATGGATGCAAAAGATATAATTTACCAACTACTATATATAATATCTCTGTAAGCCATGTTTTAGACAACAACAAGTCTGAAGAATTCAGTGTGCTGACGGACGAGCGATATTACGAGTTCCAAAACTTAACACCATTTACAGAGTATAAGTTCAAGTTTACTTTAAGCAATGTTTACTTTGATCAATTATCAATAAATCCATACGAGTCGGATGTGATAACAATGAATACTATTTAGGCAAGCTTAATGCACCAGAAAATTAAGTGTGTTAGCTTTGACGCCAATAATAGCAGTTTATTAGCAGTGGGTATATAGTATGGGCATTTTATACAATTTTTATATATTAATAGAATTAATTATACATTATTAATTATATTTTTATTTAAAAATTTAAAAAAATCGATATACATAATATATGATGCATGTGAAAAGTACAGAAAAATGCATGGAAAAATATAATGATAGATATAATAATATATATTCTTAATATAATAAATAGATATATTTTCTTTCAAGATTAATATCGTATTCGTACATGAAGTGAAAATATATATCATAAAATATATTGTAACATTGATATAAAATGTTATTTATATCTTAATAAAAAAATAGCAAGGTTTATCTTTAACTTAGAATTATATTTACTATATTATTTGTGTCAATAATTCATTTGACTTCTGCAAAAAAGTAAAATTCATCGCATACATAAAACAGATATAAAAAAATATATTATTACTTATTTTTATTGATAAATTAAAGAGTGTTATAGTTTTAAAATGTTTGCAAAATATGAATATCATATTGCTAATATCTAATTCACATTTTGTTAAATTATATTTCTACAATGTTTCCGTAATGTTGCATTGCAACGATATGACGTACATACCGTTTGATTCAAACTGCATTATGTAAATACACAGAAAATGTATAAACCATTTATTTTAAATTCATTATTATTTTTCTCATAATCAGAATATCTTTTTATATTAAACGTGCCAAAAAGAAGAAATAAATTAAAATAAAATGTTTATCATAAATTAAAATAAATTAAAATTAATTAAAATTAATTAATTAATATAAAATGTTTATAATAAAAATCATTAAACAATTATATAAACATATAATTATTTTTATTTACACATAGAACTATTTTTGCTTTATATTTAACTTTTTGTCAAACAATTTTTAAGAATTTTAATTCATTTTAAAATAACGCGAATATCTTCGTGGAAAAAAATAAATTATAAACGGAAGCAGCTAATAAAACGTCATTGCACCACATGATTGATAATTCAAAGTCAGTTACTATAGTGATCGCTAGCCAAAACGCATTATCGCGTTACTTATCGTATGATTCAAACTGCATCATTTGAATATCACAAAAAATTGCGTACAAATAACGGATTTTGAAAAGCATACGTAAAAACAATTAATTCAGGATTCATCGGAAACCGATTGAGTGCAAACGTTTATGAAAAATGCAAATTATGTTTGGAAAAATTTTATGTGTCTTATTGAAAGGTTTAATGCTGACAAAGGTAACTAACACGCCGAAGGATTATATAACTTCAAACATCCTTCCGGAAGAAAGCATTTCCATTTGTCCGGATTTAAATTTCACGCAGGTAAGAAATATTTTTCGTTTCATTAAAAAACAATTGAATGTTATTGCAGTTAGTAGTGTAACTAAAAATAAATAATAATAAATTATATATTCTATCTATAATAAGATAAGTTAAAATAAAAACAATTCAATATTAAAGAAACAATATGTACGATGTTGTAAAAAAAAATGAATAAAGTTTCGAAATTTTGTTTACAAATGGATTTTGTATAATATATTAAATTTAATTAAAACGGTGTTTTAAAATTCGACTGTATTATTTTGTTTCTCTCTTTCTCTCTTTCTCTCCCTCTCTCTTTCTATATATATAATAATAATTTTAAAATAACAATTTTTAAAATTAATGAAGTTTTCTATCTACTATCTATTATTATATTTTGTACATTATTATACTTTCTACATTATTATACAAATATAGCTCATCAACAGATTTTTATTATTTTTCTTTAATCTTTAAAATTTCCTTATTTTCCTAGATATATATAATAATATTTATTGATATATACTAAGTTTTATACTAACGTAAATTTTATTTTATGATATTAATTTAGAAAGATAGCATCATTTCTTTTTGTTAAGATAATTATATAACGGCACAGAGCTACTAAATATCGAGATAGAAAATTTGTCTAATGAAAAAATTATTCATCAAACATTCTTCAAGTTGTATATATTAACGCTAATATTTCGATCGACAATATATTTAATAACAATTACTAGAATTTATATTAATTTTCATTGTGCATATATCCATTTACATACAATTATGTCCACATAATTTTATAGAGGCATTATCGGTTTGTACTATCGGTTTATTCTATCACTTCCAGAATTTGTTTGTGTTTAAAATATAATGACAATAGAGAAAATACTTGACAAGGTTAAAAATAAAGAATTTATAATATATAATTTCTAAGACTTAATAACTGTAAAGAAACATTATTTTTAACCTTTTTATTCTTGAAGTACAAAACTTTAGTAAAAATAAAACTTTAGTAATATCAGCAAACTTTTGAAAAGAAATTTGAGTTACGGTAAAATTGAGAAGAGTTAATTATTCTATCGTGAGAAAGAATCAATCGTTAAACAAAATTGTTTTAATAATTGCAAATAGCTACACTTTCGCTTGTACTACTTGCTAAAAGCTATTATGAAGCCTCATTGACTCTCGTTAACCTACTCAACTTCGTTGATTGACATGAGTTAAGTTTGATATACATGATGTCTTAAAAAGAAATAAGTATAAATTATATAATATTGAATACATCACATTCAATTTATATCATTTGGGAATGATGTATACCAAATCGTTATTATTAAGCCAACAAAAAACAAATGGCAATTTTTTGTTTAATTTTATAATTTATATAATTTATCATTAAAAGCACCAAAAACCGCTTCAACGATATTCTTTTAATTTTTTTCGTATGTTATACTTTAAGAAGGATATTTCAATGTCCGAAAAAAGTGATCATCATATATTAAATTTCAAATCTGACCGAAGTTCTGATAGTACTGTGAGAAATAAGCGAGATGTCGATGAAGTTACACTTGCAGATACTTCTATCATTCCAGAATCTATCGGTAAGTTGCACAAAAATGTATAAAACATTATTAATAAAATCTATGAAAAAGTGTAAATATAATTTAAATTAAAGAGAGAGTGGAAATCAAATTTAAAAATATCTTTTAGTAGTGAGAAGAATATAAATTCTATTCCATCCAAAAGAGATCCTATAGAGAAGCATACAAACATAACATTGTACATAAAAATAGTCATGATTTAAGATAAAGTCAATTTTATTAATTTGCTATTTTGTTTTGAAGCAGTCGCAAATATTATACTTTTGATTTCTTAAGCTATAGGAATTTCGAAAAATACTTGTCATTTTATTAAAAGTTATTTATTCATTTTTGCCATCGATTAACGATTATTTTTCTAAATCTAAATGACTCAACAAATTATTATATTATTTTTTTAAAGATCAATACTGTACTAATTTTCATATTTTGTAGAGGTACAATTATATTTTCTCTTTCCTTTATTTTCACATTAAATTTTTCTTTCTGATATACTGAGATAATTCACTGAATTTTATATATAATTATGTTAATATGTACAATTTTAAAATCTCTAGAACGCAATTTGAACAAGCCAACATTTCTCAGAGCATTTGTACAATTCGACAGTCAATTCGCTGAAAAAGTAAACGACATTTTTGTGACACTGAGGTAAAGAATCTAAATTCTCAGTTTGTATTCTTTCATTTTTGTCTCTTTTTCTTAAATCCAACGACATAAATATATCAAAATGTTAATTCTGTTATAATTTTGTTAAATATAAAATTTTATGTTTTTACAGATGGAATCACCCTAAAATTACGATTACCGATGAAATAATACAAGGATACCAAGTGCAGTGTTCTTTCTTCGAGGACTTTAAAGAAATCTGCGACGATAAAAATATCACAGCAACAAAATTGGAGCACACGGTGCACAATCTAATATTTAACAGGACATATTATTTTCGAGTACGTGCGCATACTAAAATTGTTGCTGGTCCTTACACGGATTTAATCAATGTGTCGACTACACATGAAAATCCAATACCTATTTTATTACTTATAAGGAATGGAAGTATGGAAATATTTGACGTGGATTTAAACATTACTAATTTCGTAATGCCAGGGTACGTATACTGATAAAAAATAGTTCTAATTATCATAAGTTATTTTTAATTATAAAGTTAAATTATTATTATTATGCACAAGTTTATTATTACCGACATTATAACAGTAATAACTATAAAATAAGAAATCTCAAGTATAATTTTTTTTACTATCCAATTATAGCATCTTTTACTCAATAAAATATGTCACTTATTTGATACAAGAACAAAGATTTTTTTGGGGTGACGGAAATGATCTAATGACATTGAAGATCAATGAAAATAATATTACAAAAATAGCTAGCTTTGATAATATTCTACATAATCTCTGCATTGACTGGGTTGCGAGAAATCTATATTTCATCTGTTACGACTCAGGCTACAGTCATATTGTAAAGTTCGACTTAACAATGTGGGAAAAGGGGATAATTAAATTTGAAGAGATTTTCAAAGCAAGAAGAAGAATTGTTATTAACAATTTAAATGTATCACCGTCTATGGGGTATGTTTACTACCGTTTACCTGAAAAAATAATTTTCCATTAAAGATTCACGCAAATTTGTAATTTTCTATAATTTTCTATAATTTTACGTGGTTTTATAATTAAGATTATAAGTAAAAAATATAATAAGTTATTATATAATTATAAGAATTTCGAATTTTTACTACATACAAGTTTCTGTTTTTGTTAGAATAATGTTTTATAATGAATAAAATAATTACATATTTTTTAGAATTTTATATTATTTATCAAAATTGGAGGATTTATCAAATATTTGGAGGAGTATGGAATATGATTCAGAAATGATGAGAACTCATCTCGATGGAAAAATCGAGCAAATTATTTGGATAAATTCATCTCTTTGCTTTCCAAAATTTTTTCATTATCATTTTCTTACAATAATTGATATAATAATTGATAACATGAATAATGTGGAACCGTTAATTTACTGGTTAAGTGTTGATTACATATTTGTGACAGACATTAATATTTCTATGTGCAATACGATTTTACACAAGAAAAACATAAGTGATAACATCTACTTCAAAGCTATGACGATTGACAAAACAAACATTTACATTTCAGCATATAAAAAGTCATATAGTTATTCACTTACTAATTATATCTACGTTTTGAAAAAGAAATATGCAAACCTCAAGAGCGTAAATGCAGAATATGTTGAAAAGATAATCGATAAAAGTTCTTTTAATATTTACGCTTTTGATAAGTCTTTACAATTATATCCTCCAATGAGATGCCTGACACCTGACGAAAAAGTTTACAATTTTGAGTATGTAATTGCAACGGCAAACAGCATCATTGTGAATCTTCCAGAGTCGGTTGTAAAGAATGGATGCAAAAAATATAATTTACCAACTACTATACAGGGTGGGCCATTTTACGGGACCCACCCAAATTTCTCCGTTGGTAAGGCAGATACAGAAAAATGTTTTAGACAAAAGTTGTATAGTTTCGAGGGGGACATAAGATGGTACCATTGTTTTGACCTTGAAGAGTCATTTGAAAGTCACGCGAAGGTCACTTCAATTTTTTTAAATGGAACACCCTATATGTTTTTTATATATTCTTGTAGCTCATCTCGAGATCTTTCCAAAACACTATAATAAAGTATTTCTTCATTGAATACTTTTCGAGTTATGAGGCTTGAAATAATTTCTTAATTTTACGTAAACCATAAAATATCTAGTAAAATATTCATTTTTCGATTATCTTACCTTAATACTTTTTTGTACAAAATAATGAGAGGAATCAATTGGTGTAAGAAAACATACAGTTGTTTTTTAAAAAAAAATATGGAATTTGCAATTAACAATTCCATATTTTTTTTAAAAACAACTGTTTTTCTTTAACCAATTGATTCCCCCATTATTTTTACATAAAAGTATTAAGGTAAGATAATCGAAAATTGATTTTACTAGATATTTTATGATATCAATAAAAACTATTTTGGACAGGCCTAATGCACCAGAAAACATAAGTGTTCTAGCTTTGACGCCTACTATAGCAGTAGTTCATTGGATGCCATTCGAGAAAGTGTACTGTGCGGCGATGATCTACGAAGTGCATTCAGTTGCATTAGTGAACGGAACGCAAAAAAAGAGCAAACAATTTATCAATGCGCCGAAACGTATGGTAGACGGCAGATTGTTCACAAAGATTAACTTGTGTCTACCAGTACAAGATTACTCGATATACCTGCGTGTGTATTCAATTAATTTCAGCGAATTGTACAGCCAGAATTCAGGCAAGATCGTTCACATATACTCAGAACCAAACAATATTACTTTGAACAGGGTCGACATAAATAGCATGGACATTTTATGGATCTCAAACATTAATCTGACGATCCTTTTTACACTAGAGTATAAAGATGTTGCAGCAGAAAAGTGGCAAACAATGAATTATATTAAAATAAATTATAACAAAAAAATAATATACCGTATCGAAAATTTAAAATCGGGAACTTCATACAAGTTTCGCTTGATATTGAGATATTCCGAATATGAGGAAAATTTTACATGGCCGACTGATGAAAGATTTATTTTTTCAACACGTGGTAAGTAAATTAAAATACTCACACAGCACAATAAGGTTATGGATATATTGAAGAATAATTGGAGCATTGTAAATTGAATGCGAAACTCTGCTGAGTTATTGTTATAAGATTGTGATGAAGTTAAGCTGTTCGTTTTTTTGCAATGAAACATTGTAGTAATATTACAGTGTATATATAATATTACTATTGGAAAGAATGCAATGTTATTGCAATGATATTTTTGTTTTTGATGAGTGAATATCTTGAAAACATTTAATTAAATTAAAAAGCTCGATATAAATAGAAGTTTGCAATATCTAAGATAATCATGTCTAAGATAATATATTGCAAAATTGTATTTAAACATAATTATATAAGATAAAATGTGATATTTTTATACAAAATTGCTTTAAACCAGCTCGGAATTAATTGCCCTTTTCGGGCCAAAATTTGAGACAAAGTAATATGACAAGTAATATGTTTAAAAATTAACACAAAACTGTAATATTTAACTTATCTGAAAATAAAGGTGATGTTAAATTAACATATTTATAATGTTAAATTTAATTAAAAGAAAATGTTATTCTTACATTTTTGTGATAAATAACAGAAGGGATATGTCGATTTAACATATGGAAACTGTTATAGAGAGAAAAATAACACAACTTATCTGTTCATGTTAACATATAACATATTTTATCAAAAATTCATGCATTAACATATTAATTATGTTGTTTTAACTCTTAGAAACGGTCAATATTAACTCAAGCAGAAATGTCAAAATAACGCAATGATAATATGTTACATTAACATAAGAGTACGTTAAAAATTAGCTGACAAACATATTATTACTAGACATTATTATATACTTTTTAATAAAGTACGCATATAAATTTGTGTGAAATATATCGCAGGTGTTTCAAGGAAAGGTAAAGGACTTAGAAAAATCGGGCACAGAGATATCCGTTGCAATAAAAACACTTCGAAAAAATGCTTCTTCCCTTGAGAAAGAGAAATTGTTAAAGGAAGCCAGGCTTATGAGTCATATTCAACACAAACATATATTAAGATTGTTGGCCGTTTCTTTAGATGGAGATTCTCCGTTACTAGTGTTGGAATTGATGGAAACTGGTAATCTGTTAGAATATTTGAGAGAATGTCGAAATTTGCAAGCGTCAGATTCGCTTGCTCTGCGTTTGAAGATTTGTTCGCCATGTGCGAAGATGTTGCGCGAGGTTGTTGTTACTTGGAAGAGTTGCGTTTGGTACATAGAGATCTTGCGTGTCGCAATTGTTTAGTATCTTCGAGAAATCGCGAGAATCGCGTCATCAAAATTGGAGATTTTGGACTAGCTAGAAATCTCGACAAGGATGATTATTATCGCGTGGTAAATACAATTATAAAAAAATTTAATGATTTCTTTTAATGAATAATGAATTCTTTTTAAAATACTTTCCATTTTTTTTATCACAATAATATCCTGCATTGTTTCTTTAAATAATACAGAATATAAATAGTTTTTTATTTATGTATAGCAAAAGATTAATGAACGTTTTTTTCATTTTGCACATATTCTAAAAATTAACAATTTGAATCAGAAAATTAAATTTTTGTTTAAATCATGTTTTAGAAAGGAGAACCTTCGTTTCCTATTCGCTGGATGGCACCCGAATCTTTGATGATCGGAAAATTTACTTCTAAAAGCGATGTTTGGTCATTTGGGGTATTAATGTGGGAAATTACATCGTTGGGTGAGCGACCTTATAGTGCCAAGTCTAATGAAAAAGTTATAAATTATGTACGTGCTGGTGGCAGGTTGCCGATTACTCCTAACTGTCCATCCCCATTGTACCAGTTGATGCAACGTTGCTGGAGTGCAGCGGATGCTAGACCAGATTTCAAATTTTGTCTAAAAATAATTATAGCATTAAGAAAGAACATCGAAGATGCCTTACTAATTCCAGTCGATACTATTTAGTCGATATTAATGTTAAATTAATGTTTATCTTATTTTCCAAATGACTCAATAAATCTTAATGTAGAAAAAATATTTCTAGGATATTTCTAAATTGATTCTGATCTGATTATTTTCAGGTTTAATCTTAATATTACATGTATCAATGAAAATTAAAGAAATTTTGTAATCATATTTTCCATACAATTTTGATTATTATTAAAAAATATCACATCCGTTTTCATGATTGTACAAAATCAAATAATATAATGATATATCTAATTTGTGTTTTTGAGTAATCGAAGCGAAATTTAATGATTGCGATTATAATATATATGTATAAACAATATTTTTTCAACGTGAAAATATAATTAATTTTCGACATAATATATGACCGATAATTACAAGCTCATTATAAAATTTATGAGTGAAAGAGGAAACGCGAATAATATCCTCTATAATTAGTTAAATATATAAACATAATAATATAATTGTTTTGAATTTATAACAATTATCATGTATGAATTTTTTACATCATTCGAGATAAGTATACATATATTATATTTTTTTTATTTTATAACTCACTATATTTAAGTTATATTGATGATTGCAAAAGTATGCAGTTGTAAAAAAAATAAATCATATTTATTGTTTTATCTTCAATAACTATTAAATAAATCTAATAATGTATAAATATATATTCACACACAAGTACTGTTTATCATTTCGGAAAAATTCTTCCACGTATATATCTTTTTGTTGGGGAATAAAAACTTTTTATAAATTTTTGAAAATGCATCTATTATTATGCATAAATTTAGAAACCGTTATATTAACGTTTGTATTATTAAAAATATTCTTATGCCACGTTCCCATGAGGCGTAAATCACGAACGTGAATCGCACTGTCGTGGTCATTTTAGTTTCTTTCACGCTTAATAGAAAGCATGAGCTATTCACGTGGAATTTTTATTTCACGACAGTGTAAATCGAATCGTCGCAATGAATAGAATAATTGCTGAAGACTGTTAGGTTATGTGCTCTATGTTAGCTCATCAAATTAGTCACTTAATTGGAACTAAGCAAAAGAAAGGTAGAAAAAGGCAATTCAAAATCATTATTCGGATAATTTTAAAAATTTATTACGAATGACAGAAATATAATTTATATATTTATATTTAGAACGTATTCAACCTCTTATAAGTAAACGTGATACCAATATAAGACAAGCAATAAGTGCAATAAGTAAGTAAATAAAATTAATAATAACCTTGCGTTACTTAGCAACAGGAGATTCTTTCAAAAGTTTAGAATTTTTTTCCGTGTTCCAAAAAAATACAATAAGTGAGGAAACTAAGGACGAATAAAGGAGTTCATCTTTGTAAACCATATTACTTTCGGTTTATAAACTTCATCTGTAGATTTTCCTGATCTTTGACTATTCGCGATCTTCTTTAATTCTTGACAATAAGAACTTTTCAGATTTTTAAATTTTAAGATAACTTCTTTCGGCCCAAAGCCGTCTAATTTTAAATTCGTTGAAATTCGTTTAGATTACAAATGATTAAAGCATAAATAACAAGTAGCGAACAAATAAAAAGCGAACGTTTTGACTTGATTTTTCAAGACTTCTTCAGCGCAAATAAACAAAAAATTAACATTAAAGGCTAACGAATACAAGACTAAGAGTGTCGCAAAAATAGCGTCGTAAAAAGCAGTTGGTGTGTTGCAAAATCTTTTTTCCTTAGCATTGCTCGTGTGTTGTATCAGGAGGCGTTCGTCAATTGTCCCGAAAAGCATTTAACCCACATATACTCCATATGGAGATTTCCTCTCTATAATTGTTTGATTGAGAGGTACCATGGAATCAAAAATCATTTCGCTGAAACATTAACAATTCGCGAACTATGCAAAGAGAACAATTTTTCTCTGACAAGTATACGGAAAAAGTTCAAACCAAATTAGGTATCAAAAATTAATAAAGATTATAAAATATCTATGATTATCGTCGTTAAAAGTACAATGCAATTCTCGGGGTCATTGATGGTAGACAAACTTACACACATATGATGCGACAGTCCTCTGATGAGCATTATTATCTTTTAATATGTATCTTCTCTGAGATCAGCCTTTTATTGTAATAATTTTCAGTGTCTAAAATAATTGCGTCATTTAAAATCGTGATTAAGATTAAGTCTGTTCAGTAATAACTGATTTATTAGAAGTATTTCTATTGATGTGTTTGTTGTGTTCTTTAATACGAGTAACTAGTCTTCTGCTCGTCTGTCCGACATATGACGCATTGCAATCTCCACATTCAATCTCTGGCTATCCCCTTAAATTCATTTTTAATACAATAAATAACTGATTAAGCCACCTAATTAATATTCCAAACAATAATAATAGCAGAAATTCAAACAAAGACGAGAATGTATCATACTTCACAAATATTATTTACCTTATTTACCTCCTTTAACTAACAATTTCAAAGATGTTCTAAAAGATACTGATATAGAACTGTCATACTTTAGTTTAAATAAATTAAACACGGTTAAAACTCATAAAGATATCATCCCCGGCGTATATAAAATTACAATGGTAGAATTAAAATAATAAAATAATTAATATTATAAACTTTTTTATTGCATTATATTATATATATTAAGTAAAATTAACTAAAGTTATATTGTATAAGTTATTATATTATAAGATTATTCAATGCAAATAATGATAATAATAGCTCGTACAATTAATTATATTATTTATTTTAGTTATGTATGTGCTACTGTAAATTTTTTACTTATTTGTATTTAATACAAAAACAGTATGGCATTACGTATCGATTGATTCAAACTGCATTATGTGAATATACAGAAAACGTATAAATCATTTTTTTTCAATCCATTATTACTTTTTTTACAATCAGAATATTTTTTTATATAAACGTGCTTCTTATGCCAAAGGGAAGATGCTTAGAAATAAATTAATATAAAATGTTTATAATAAAATTTATTAAACAATTATATATACATATAATTATTTTTATTTCTACATATAACTATTGTTGTTTCATATATAACTTTTTTGTCAAACAATTTTTAAAGATTTAATTCTTTTTAAAATAACGCGAGTATCTCCGTGGAAAAAAATAAATTACAACGGAAGCAGCTGATAAAACGTCGTAGTATCACGTGACACGATGACATTGAACATTCTAAGTCAGTTACTATTATGATTTCTAACTACATCTCAGTTACTATTGGGACTGCTAGCCGAAACGCACTATCGCGTTACTTATCGTTTGATTCAAGCTGAGTTTGGACTGAGTAAGGAATTTAAAAATCGAAATTATATGTATATATATATATGAATTAAGATCAATTCGATTAACACATCAGAATTAGTAGAGTGAAAAAAACAACTAATTCAGGATTCAACGGAAATTGATTGAATGCAAACGTTTACAAAAAATGCAAATTATGTTTGGAACACTTTTATGTGTTTTATTGAAAGGTTTAATATTGACAAAGGCAACTGTCATGCCGAAAAATTATACCATTTCAAACATCCTCCAGGAAGAAAGTGCTTCCATTTGTCCGGATTTAAATTTCACGCAGGTAAGAGATATTATTCGCTTCATTAAAACAATTGAATGTTATTGCAGTAATTTAACTAAAAATGAATGATAATAAATTATATATTCTACCTATAATAAGATAAGATAAAATAAAACAATTCAATATAAAAGAAAAATGTATGTACGAAATTGTGAAAAAAGATGGATAAAGTTTCGAATTTTTTTTTAAAAATAAATGTTATATAGTATATTAAATTTAATTAAAACGGTGTTTTAAAATTCGACTGTATTATTTTATCTCTCTCTCTCTCTTTCTCTCTTTATCTTCCTTTCTCTTTCTATTTATATATATATATATATATATATATATTTCTATATATATATATTTAATTATTATTTCTAAAAATAACAATTTTTAAAATTAATGAAGTTTTCTGTCCATTATCTGTTATTATATTCTGTACTATCTACATTATTATATACATAGCACTTTAACAGATTTTTATGTTATTTTTCTTTAATTTTTAAAATTTCTTTATTGATTTTCCTAGATATACAGGGTGTCCCGTAACTACCGCTCCATATTTTAAAGGTAGATTCTCTGACCAATTTAAAAACGATTTTTCCTCAGCGAAAATGCCGAAGAAGATCATTATTTTTTGCATATTCCTAATTTTTGTTATGATGTATCTTTCTAACTAAGCCTTAAATTAAAATTCTATTAAAGTAAACTCTACCTAAAATAAACTAAAGAATGTGATTTTATTAATATTTTATTCCCATAAGGCTTAGTTTGCGAAAAACCCTTTATTTTCAATCATTTATAACTCGAAAACTATTAGTGCCTCGACATTTTCGCTGAGGAAAAATCGTTTTGAAATTGGCCAGAGAATCTACCTTTAAAATATTGAGCGGTAGTTGCGGGACCTGTATATATATATATATAATATTTATTGATCTATTATATAATAAGGTTTATATTAATGTAGATTTTATTTTATAAAATTAATTTAGAAAGCTAGCATCATTTCTTTGTGTTTAGGATAATTATATAACGGGAGAGAGCTACTAAATATCGAGATAAAAAATCTGTCTGATAAAAAAATCATTCATCAGACATTCTTCAAATTGTATCTATAATATTTCGATCGACAATATATTCAATAACAATCACTAGAATTTATATTAATTTTCATTGTGCATATATCCATTAGTACAATTATCCATTATACAATTATATCCACATTTTTATTTTTATAGAGGCATTATCGGTTTCTATTATCGGTTTATTCTATCATTTCCAGAATTTGTCTGTGTTTAAAATATAATGACAATAGAGAAAATACTTGACAAGGTTAAAAATAAAGAATTTATAATATATAATTTCTAAGACTATTATTTAATAACTGTAAAGAAATAATATTTTTAACCTTCTTATTCTTGAAGTACAAACATTAATAAAACTTAATATCGGTAAATTTTTGAAAAAATCGAAAGGTAATTTGAAATTCAATCGACCAACTAGTCAAGTTTAAATTCTTTATGGGTTCTCCGCACCGATCTTATCTAAGGGGACCTTACGGGTGTGGAGTCACCGATTTTTTTCATACTTATAGTATTTGAAGATCAGTACCCGGACATCAATTTCCTAAAGCAGTACGATGCGCTTCTCAAAAACACTCGAGGAAAACGATTTTGAAGATTTCCGAGCGCTGTAAGTATAGAAAATTTTAACCCATTTTTAAAGCCGAGCGCATAAAGCTCTAATCTTGTAAATGAGAATCGCTGGATCGATTCTCGCTGGCCTCAACTTTTTTTTAAATTTTATTTGAATCCTATATCTTAACATTTATCAAATTAAAATGCTAATTAATTATTAAATATTTAATCGTAATTTTTTAAATAAAAGTTAACATCTTTTTATTTGTAATCACCACTCGTTTAAAAATACGAATATTTATAATAAATTAAAATTTGGTACAAGAATGGAAAATCTTATTGTTAAATGCAAAAATAATATTATGTATAAATAATATTGTTCAGTTATTTTATCATTTACATTTTACGCTGTATCTTTAACACGTTAGTTGGAGTTTACAAGTCGAATTTATTGTGATTCTGTTCGATCCTGATCGATCCGTATTATCCCGCATCTACACAGAAAAAAAGACATTCTTATTTTGAAAATATATTTAGTTTTAACATGGAAATCTTGAAATGAGATTATATCGCGTTAATTTAAGAAAAATATAATTGCTTGAATAATTGCTTACTTGAATGAAGCCATTTTATATAGTTCAATCGAGAAAAATATATTCTCATGATTTAAGATTTAATTTTCTTGAATGGAAAAGAAACAATATTGGATAGAAAATAACATTTTTAAAAAAAGATTCTAATTTTCTTAAAGTAGAATTAAATAATTATATTTTCTTGAAGTGACAATTAAAATATTAAAATAAGACGATAATATTGTTGAAATTTAAAATTATTAAATTCTTCTAAGAAGATTAGAAATTGTTGCGTATATACGAAACAATGAACGCGTTAGTTTAAATATATAAGTTTTGATTTGACACTTCTTTTTTTTCTGTGTAGTCGTGAAGTTCAATTTGATAAATGTTAAGATATAGGATTCAAATAAAATTAAAAAAAAAGTTGAGGTCAGCGAGAATCGACCCAGCGACTTCGCACTTTCAAGATTAGAGCTTTATGAGCTCGGTTACGGCTTTAAAAATGGCTTAAAATTTTCTATACTTACAGCGCTCCGAAATCTTCAAAATCGATTTTCTCGAGTGTTTTTGAGAAGCGCATCGTATTGCTTTAGGAAATTGATGTCTGGGTACTGATCTTCAAATACTATAAGTATGAAAAAAATCGGTGCCCCCACACCCGTAAGGTCCCCTTGTTAGCTGACATTGTCATGAATGATTTAGGGACACCATTGTTTGAGCTCTCTCAATTTTGTCATTCCTATATATTGTAGATATGTTGATGATTTTTTCGCCATTGTACTGCGTACTAAAACTGATGAGATATTATCGACTTTCAACAATTACCACCCTCGATTAAAATTTACATACACCGAAAAAATTGTATTCTTAATTTAAGAATATACCACTTATCTTTAGAATATATACCACTAAAATAGGTGCCAAGAGGATCCTCTTAAGTTAAGAGGCAAATCTTCTAAAAAGATATTCTTAATACACAGAGAAAAATATTTCTTTGGGTTTAATAAATTTTGTTGAAGTCAAATAAGTTTAATTGGTCTAAAAGGATTTTTTCGTCTAATTTCAAATAGTCTTTTAATATTCTGAATCCCAACAAGGGAATCCAGATTAAATAAATTATTTTAAATTCAGTTTGAAATTAAATTGATAAACAGTAATGTCAAAGAGGACTCACATGCATACAGAGAACCTATGTGTGAGATCAGTCTTCTCTTTCATCACTGCTAAAGGAAAAAAATATACTTTAGATCTTACGTTAATACAAGTCCTTTATATACATTTCACGATAAATCTTGAATACGAGAAAAATTAAGAGTGGTGTCGCCGCAAATGAAGAAACATGTCGCGCACACGAAAATCGAGTTGTGATATAGAAGTTGCAAATTAAGAATATATTCTTATTTATTAAGAATATATTCTTATTTATTAAGAATATTTATTAAGAGGACTTATAAAGTATACATTTCAAGAATACAATTTTTTCGGTGTATGAAATTGAACAAAATTCTTCCATCATTCCGTTAAATTATAAATAGCCCGTATTAATTAATATATGCATTTAATAATAATAATATATATATTTAAAATTATAAAATCAATCTTTTGTCATTCAATAAAATGAATATGTACTATATTAATTGAATCAAGTATGCATTACATTTAAAATCTAGTAATGAATACGAAGCAAACAAAAGGAAATTTTTAAACTTTTTTCAACTTTCAGCTTTTTAAATACAAGGGTTATACGCTGTGATAATATACTCATTACTAATTGGATTAGGAAACCCACTTGATCGGGAAAATACATAAATTATTTTTCTAACCATCCAACCAAATATTTAATTAATATTCCATTTACAATCTCATTGACCATGCTATACTACTTTCCGACGACCGATTCCATGGCGATAACATCAATATTGTGCGTAAAACTTTAATCAACAATTGTTTTCCCGAACATCTTATTGAATTACATTTACGTAAAAGAATCAATTTTTTAATTAGCCGAAATCGCGACAATGAAGTCAACGTTAATCGTAGACAACATCTAAATCCTTTTTTTGTTTCATTTCTGCACCGAAAAAAATTGTATTCTTGAAATGTATACTTTATAAGTCCTCTTAATAAATATTCTTAATAAATAAGAATATATTCTTAATGAATAAGAATATATTCTTAATTTGCAACTTCTACATCACAACTCGATTTTCGTGTGCGCGACATGTTTCTTCATTTGCGGCGACACCACTCTTAATTTTTCTCGTATTCAATATTTATCATGAAATGTATATAAAGGACTTGTATTAACGTAAGATCTAAAGTATATTTTTTTCCTTTAGCAGTGATGAAAGAGAGGACTGCTTTCACACATAGGTTCTCTGTATGCATGTGAGTCCTCTTTGACATCACTGTTTATCAATTTAATTTCAAACTGAATTTAAAATAATTTATTTAATCTGGATTCCCTTGTTGGGATTCAGAATATTAAAAGACTATTTGAAATTAGACGGAAAAAACTTTTAGACCAATTAAACTTATTTGACTTCAATAAAATTTATTAAACCCAAAGAAATATTTTTCTCTGTGTATTAAGAATATCTTTTTAGAAGATTTGCCTCTTAACTTAAGAGGATCCTCTTGGCGCCTATTTTAGTGGTATATATTCTAAAGATAAGTGGTATATTCTTAAATTAAGAATACAATTTTTTCGGTGTGTCTTTCAAAACTTCTGTCTTTTCATTAGCTTTGATTTAGGCCGTTTGATGAGCGATTTGGGCTTTACTGTTTCCTACAAAGTAACTAAAAAAGCTAAATACAATAATTATTAAGCCAGGCAAGGATTGTCTACATAATGACAACAGAACTACACTGAAAAAAAAATCGGTGAAAAGGTAACGAACGGATATTATATCGATCACTTTAATCGGAAAAAAAGAAACCGATCAGATATCCAATCAAAAATATCGATCGATCTGATCAAAAAGTTCAAAATTCGGAATTTTCCGATCAGATATCCGATTAAAATGATCGATGTAATATCCGTTCGTTATCTTTTCATCGGACATTTCTCTCATTTTTCTCAGTGTAACGTTGTGTATAAATTGAATTGTAAAAATTGTACTGCGCTATACATTGGTCAAAACAAAAAAACATTTAAGTACACGTGTAAAAGAATATTTTAATATCAAATTACATGAATCTTGTCACTCCGTTAAAAATAAACACAGGTTAGAATACGGGCATGAATTTGATTGGACGGAACCTAACATATTACATGTGAATTGAACGATTTATAAAAAAGAGAGAAATAGCCGAAATGTTCTTTATTAAGAAATTGAACAACACAATCGATCTACAGAGGGACACAGACAGTTTGAATAATATTTATGATAAAATATAATAATAAAGGACGCCTAATTTGTTGATACTGTCATTGTTGGGTCGTGTTTCATACCGACATGACGTGTTTCTTAAAATTTGCTTACTGACTTATATATATTCTTTAATGACGGATAAAAATTAGATGGTTTGTTTTTAATCGTTGACAAGTTTGCCACTTAATTTGATAATGGATTTTGACATTTTTATATCTCAGTTATATTTGGTGCAACCCTAGAAATCTGAATTATGGAAATTTGACATTCACATTCTCTTTCCAACGTATATATTCAAATCTGACAACAGGTTTTTTAATTCGTTCACTTTATTACCTTAATATTAACCGTCTTTTTTTTACTTTATTCTTTTATTGTGTTTTCAGTTCATACTTGAAAAGGACCATAACCAGATGGTCGAAACGTTGTAAAAAATGAAGAATTTAAACTTGGCTAGTTGGTCGACTGAATTTCAAATTATCTTTTGTCTTTTTATATTTCACTAGTGTTTTGAATAATTTTAAGCTGTTTTGAAAAGAAATTTGAGTTATGGTAAAATTGAGAAGAGTTAACTAACCTATCGTGAGAAAGAATCAAATCAAACAAAATTGTTAAACATAATCAAACAAAATTGTTAAACAAAATTGTTTTAATAATTGCAAACAGCTACACTTTCGCTTGTATTACTTGTTAAGAGCAGTTGTGAATCTTTATTAACTCTCGTTAACCTATTGATTAATTTTATTTTTGACATGAATTATGTTTGATATACAAGATGCCTTAAAAAAAAAATAAAAAATAGATTTTACAATATGAATGAAACTACATCACATTCAATTTATTTCATTTAGGAATGATACATATCAAACCGATATTATTAATCAAACAAAAAACGAATGGCAATTTTTTGTTTAATTTTATAATTTATATAACTTGACATTAAAAGCATCAGAAATAATCGCTTCAATGATATTCACCTAATTTTTTTCGTATGTTATACTTTATGAAGGATATTTCAATGTCCGAGGAAAGTGATCATCATATACTAAATTTCAAATCTGACCGGAGTTATTCTGATAACACTGCAAGAAATGAGCGAGAAGTCGATGAAGTTACACTTGCAAATATTTCTGTTATCCCAAAATCTATCGGTAAGTTGCAGAAAAATGCATAAAATATTAATAACAAAATCTCTGACGAAAAAGTGCAAATATAATTTAAATTCAAGAGAAACTTCAAAATCAAAT
>JAPIVC010000655.1:0-77406 GCA_030586385.1 Camponotus fellah | reverse complement strand
GCATCAGCGGCAACTATATTATTATAGGGCATTTGCGTGACTTGAAAACCTTCGATATCGGCTATCACATAGCGATCAGAGTCTAATACCTGCTTTACAATGTAAGGCTCTTTGTACTTTGGTATGAGTTTCTTATTACTACCAACAGAAGTGTCGACATTACGGATTATAATATAATCGCCTTCTTTATAATGTTTCGCTTCCTTACGCTTCTGATCATAATAACGCTCGTTTTCTCTTTGACTCTTTTGAATCTTTTCGGAGGCAGATTCTCTTATCGACATTAGATCTCGACTAGTATTTGCATCCAAAACTAGCTTAAATTTATCGTTGATTTCACCGAGTTGTTCTACGCCGAACAACAACTTGCTAGAGGTTTCCCCTATCGATCGACAGATTGTGTTATTAATCGCATATTCTACCTTAAAACTCGATCTCATTTGTGTGATTCGTCGCATAGTTTTGCGATTATTGGAGTAATAACGCGATTGAATCGCTCTATTTGACCATTCACCAACGGCTACGAGAACATGCTGAATAGATTCGCTATCTGTAAACTCCTTAAATTTATCCGATGTAAATGTCGTTTCTCGGTCACTTACAATGCGTCGGGGCTTGCTATAAGTTTGGTAGTAACTTCGCAGGTGATTAATAGCTTCATCAGAAGTCGTGGATTTACACGGGTAGAATTTTAAAAATTTCGTGAAAGCATCTACTATTGCTAAAATATATCTATACCCACGACCGGTTTTTTCCAAGAGACCACAATGATCGATGTGGATCGTCCGAAATGATAAGTTCTCTTTCGGTATACTATGTAATTTGCCTTCCTTCTTTCCGCTCAAAGGGGAAAATTCTATACATCGCAAACAATTTGAAATATAATCTTTTACCTTTTCTCTCATTTGCGGAAACCAGTAAACTTGACAAATATTACTGATGACTTTACGGGGTCGACATGGCCAATGTCGTCATGACACGTGCGAATCACGCTACTTTCCATTGACGCCGGTACATAAAATAAGAGTTTCTTGTCCTTATCTTTACGATAAACAAGGCCGTTTCGCAACTCAAAGAATTTGTCTTCCATTTTTTCTAATTTATTTCGGATATTCACAATACCCACGTCTCGGTCCTGTTGAATCGATAGAATTCGCTCAAACGAATTTGCTTCTAACGTTAGAATACTATGGCATCGACTCAAGGCGTCGACGTGACTCATACGCGTACCGGGCCGATGTACAATTTCATATGTATACTATTCTAGAAATAATGCCCAATGATGTATACGCGGATTAACCGTTTGCTTACTTAGAGTGAGGCGAAAACTATCGCAATCCGTCACTATTTTAAACGGGATGCCGGCGAGGTAGATATGAAATCGTTTAATCGCATAAATCACAGCAAGACACTCCAACTCAAAACTATGATACTTAGACTCGACAACCGTCGTTCGTTTACTAAAATAAAACATGGGCCGGAAAACGTCTTTTTGTCGTTGTAAAAGTATCGCACCAAAACCGTTTGCGCTTGCATCGCAATGCTCCGTCTCGAGAGTCAGAGAGTAAATCGACAACGTCGGCTGAGAATGCAACAATCGTTTTAACCTTTCGAAAGCCTCAATCTCTTCTAATCCAAATTTAAATACGGCATTCTTCTTAACTAAGTCATACGGCTTAGCTATCACTGAAAATTTCGGAATAAACCGACGGAAATAACTAGCCAAACAAACGATGCGTTTCTTTTATGTTTCGCGGGATAGGATAATTTGATACCGCTTCAATATGTTGCTCACTGGGGCGATATTCGTTAATTAAATATCCGAGATATATAATCTCTGTTCGCACATAAAAATACTTATCTAACCTAAATCGAAATCGATATCGCCGTGCTACCTCGAATATATCTTTCAAAATGCTTAGATGTTCATCAATGCTCTCAGTCGCAACTAGAATATCATCAAGATATAATAAAATTTTATTTTCCCGAATGAGTTTCTCAAAAGCTTCATTAATAAATCTTTGGAACACGCGCGGAGCATTGATCAACCCGAATGGCATCCGGAGAAACTCGAACTGTCCGACAGGCGTTACAAATGATGTATATTTTATCGAACACTCGGATATTTTTACATGATAGAATCCGTTCTTTAAATCAAAACTACTAAAATATTTTTTTTCCTTCAACCGATCGATGTGATCATCTATCAGTGGTGTGGGGAAATTGTCTTTTATAGTAATTTTATTTAATTCGCGGAAATCGACACATAGTCGCGATTCACCATTTTTCTTTCGCACAAGAACGATTGGACTGGCATAGGGCGAATTACTCGGCCTAATCGTATCTTCAGTCTTTAGTATTATCAGTCTTTAGTAAATCTAAAATTACTTGTAATTTCTCCTTATCGGCATACGTTAATCATCTAGGTCGGAAAGTAATCGGTTGATCATTTTTCAATAGAATTTTCATCTCGGTTTCCGGCTCGCTTATATCAGAATCCCACTTATCAATGTACTTTTCGTTATACAATTTCCTAATATTTTGCGCCACGCACGCTTCGATATCAGGGTTGATATTCAACTCTTCTCCAATTTTTACAGGATTTTCGAAATACTCTGCATAATTTGGGTATCAATACTACTTTCGCTTACCGAATCGCATCTCTTAGTTATCTTTATATCGTCGTCTAATTCGATCTTTATCAATGGTTCGCGCGAACTTGCTGGAATATATTCGCTTTTTATAAGGCTCACTGGAGATCCCGGATCGACTATCGCATTCACCGCATATTCGCGATTTCCGCTCTCCTCGTTTAATACCGAAAACTTTAACGATACGCAATACGGATCACTAACGGATATCGGTTCGATTAAATTTACAGCGCTTGTCGATTCAGATCTCGATTCTTTCTCGGGGCAATCTTTTTTCAAGTGACCAGTTGATCCGCATCGATGACACGTTCCCTTCACTTTCTTCGAACGCGAACACGCAGAGGCCAAGTGTCCGGCTTTCTGACAGTTATAACATTTAACTGCCCTTCGACGTAATGACAGACCTCCACTCGACGCTGGACTCCCTTTAGACAACGAATTCTCCTTTGTCGCTGACTCCCTTTCTTTCTGATATCCTCCTTGATCAGTAGGTTTCCTCGATTCTCGATCGAGAAATTTCTTCGGTCGTAGCGTTAGTTTTTTAAACGCTTCCAATAATTCTAATTGAGACCCGAACTGCATAATACGTGCTTGATCTTGAAGATTCGGTCCGGTATACCGTCGATGACATAATCGACAACCTCGTCGTCAGTAATCGGTACTCGGTTGGCTAGAATTGTTTTATCGTGGAAATAACTGGTGAATGATTCGTCCGTTCGTCACGTTCTTTCTTCAAACTTCTTACGTAGCAACAACTTTGATTGGCGGAGGTCGAACATCTTCATGCTCGCTAATAAATCTTCAATGCTGAGGGTAAGGTGGTTCGGCTTGGAGTGAAATCATTCGGACACACGCCCTTTCAGCTTGGAGCTTATCAAAATTCTCGTCGCGGCGTCATCCAAAGCATATGTCGTCCGCAGCAATTGTAATTGCTGTTCCCACCTCCAAAACATGCCCTCACCGCCATCAAAATCATCCAACAAATCGCGAATAGCTCTCACATTCTCGCTCATCGGTGGATTACCACGTCTTTCCCCGCTACTGTTCATACACGACGCTCCACGACTCTCAGCGTTCTCTCGCCTCATGATATCCAATTCACGCTGAAGAAGAGCTCGCTCTCGTCTGAGCAGTTCGTTTTCTCGGCGGATTAAATCATTTTTAATCAAAGGATCCTCAACAGACGTATTATGACGCGCTTGGCATTCATCTTCCTCGCTTATGGCGGCATCCTGCGGTCCATGGCGCTCATCAATTGGGCAATCGACAACACCGTGACGCTGTCGCGATCTAAATTCATCTAATGTCGTCCATATCTCCGAATCGCTATTAGTCAGACGACTTATCAGCTCAGCCTTGTTACCGACCGTTGACAATTTCTTCTCGCTAAAAATGTCCTTAATCTCGGCGAGGGTATAATCGCTCGGTTGCTTCCCCATTTTTTATTCGCGATACACGGCGCGTAATATTCTTTTCACGCAGATATTACACGTCGACTCTCCGTACAACGATACGCTGTCGTATTTCTTCGCGATATAACGATTAGCACACAGCCCAGTGTTCGCGACACACAGCACGGAATATTCTGCCTCACAAAAATATCGTAATACACGTCGACTTCCAATACGACGACACGTGAACGCAACCCCCGTGTACAAGATAAAACGTCTAGCACACAGCTCAGACACAATCCAATGTCCACGACACACAGCGCGGATCACACAGTCAAAACATACGCGACACTCAGCCTCGAATATTCTGTCTACTCGTACGAATCAACACGAGACAGTTTTTTTGATATCGATAATGGCACGCGATCGAACCTTCTCGAACCGTATATCACCCGTGTATACTCCAATTTCGGATCCTCTAACGATTCTGCGCCTGATCTTTTTAAACTTTTTGCCGAGCCCACTTCTGAAGTTGTAGGAGGATTCTCCTAGTCTGTTTAGGCGTAAACAGGATCTTCTCGATTCTTTAAAAGATCTTTATTGGAATTGAGACTGAGCATAAACGCGCTGTGTACGTGGCGAGCACACTTCGACGACTTTCGCTCGCAACACGCGTCTATTCCTATCTAGCTACAGCTAGCGTTAAGGGCAATTCGCTGGTTGCGCGCGTGGATTAGAAAAAAACAATAATATTATAATACATGGCCTACAGTTATAATACATTGTCTACAAAAATAATTTATTTAATTTAATCCATTCTAGCTCATCCATTTTAAAGCAACGGATTTATCTATAATCTATCTTTTACATCTGCATCAATCTCTACGAATCCGTTACCTTAAAGTTAAATAAAAGTTTTTTTTCACTCACTGGCACTGATGCGCAACAGCGGAGTTGTTGTTATCGAAGCTAGTTGTCTGTAATATACAAATATAAAATTTATTTATAATAACGCTCACAAAATGCAATTAATATTTAAAACAATTTTTATCGCGCGGAATTTTATATCCGATGTGTAAAATGAGCAGATAAACATGTATGGAAAAATTTTATATCTTTTTATATCTTGTTTTTTAAACAGAAAATTCTATATGACTTTTATAAAAATCTTTCTTTTTAATTCATTTAAATAATAAGATCGAATTATTTTTCGTTTATAACAAGTTAACGATTTATAACAAGTAATAAATAATAATATTCACCATCAGGTTGTTCCGCAGTGCAGGATGCCTCTCCTAGGCCTGCTCCTCCTCTCAGATCATCAAGGTTGTTGAATCGATCTAAAACGAAGAAGATTCTAATGTAGCAGCGTTCAAAATAATTAATATTTCAAAAATTCTTGTATACATTGAATTTTATATTCGATGCACATAATAAGCGGATTAATAAAATAATTCTATAAATTTTAAAAAACATTAAGTACTAATAATTCTTTTATAACTATATAAAAGCTTATACCTTTACAAGATTATAGCTTTAATTTACAAATCTTTTTCTTTAATTCTCTCTTATTTAAATATAAATAAAAAATATAAATAAAAAACATCAAATTAATTGTTGCGATTAATTTGTTAATTGTTTAATTTAAATTATAATAAATATATTTAATATTTAATATATAATATATAATACAATTACAAATTACAAATAAATAAATTCCTTACCAGAAGGTTGCTTTGCCGGAGCCTGATGCCTCTCCTAGGCCTCCCCCTCTTCTCAGTTTTAGACGCGCGATTCTTAACGACACTCCCGCACTCGCGAGCGACATTTTTATATCGCTATTTTCGTTATTTTACGCGCGATACTGAACGGCACTCCCGCACTATTTCGATGCGATTAAAAATTTTATATTTTATCGCACGATGTATATACTTAATATGTACTTATTATATACTTTTAACGACACTCCCGGTTTCGGTAAGATCCCATTTTACTTACGAGAATTACAACGCGAAAACGCGACACGTTGACGAAACACTTGTCGTCCGCGGCATGTTGATGGCACCGACGACGCGAAAGGGTATTTAGCTTCCCATTCAGATTTATCATAAATTGAAAAATTTAAGATAAACCTCAAGGCATCGTCCAGGTACTAAGCCCTCCCACCGCGACAAGATGTACCCCATGAGAGGGTTATATTATATTATATATAATCTTATATATAATATATTTTAATATATAATTAATTTTGTAATATACTATATAAATTTTAATTCGCAAATATAAACGATAAATAAAAATATAAAAGATAAGAGAAAATCTATTATACAAAGCAATGTTCAAAATTGTTACAGGAAGAATTTGATAATATATGGAACATCTCACGTCACTACCTCACTGTTCGAAAGCTACTGAGGGAATGATCGTAGGTCAAAAACATTATCGCGGTACTATTTATATTGCCAAGGTTGACTATGTAGAGAGAGAATTTATGAAATGTCACTACTTTATTGTTCAAGGTTACTGCGCGAATGATCGTAAGTCATAAAACGTCCTTAAAATATTCTATGAGTGATTGTCGATTAAAAAAAATTTAAAGCATTGGTCGAAATTTATTTAATTTTAATAAGTATCGTAAAGAAATTATTATAATAAGCATCAATAATCGACAGATCATAATAAAATTAACTTTTTTAATCCCCTTTTATGATCTCTTTTTCAATTTTTATTCGCAGTAATTAATGATTGCGATTCGATAAAGATTTATCGTTGATACATTTTCATGATGTTTATCATTAATTTATTTTTAATTATTAGTAATTATATCAAATTATGTTTCGATACTAATCGTAATCGTGTTTAGAAAAAAAAATTCGACAATATGCGAAGCGTTTTGCTACTTTATCGCTTGAGTGTCATTCGATAATAAAGCCGTAACATATTAACAATAGCGCGCTATTGTTTATATTGTTAAAGTCGAATACCATGTTATCGATAATTTATTGCCAAAATATTTTACGTAATATATACTGTTATACATGAAAATATTAAATTGTAGAAGTTTTACAATTTATAGATTAATTAAACGATTATTTATTAAACAATTAATTAACATACGAAGCATTTCCCATCATTACTTTACTGCTCGAACCTTTATTGTCACCGAACAAATGATAGCAAAACTGTAACATACAAACGATAATACGCTATTGTTTACGTCATTAAAGTCGAACATAATGTTATTGATAATTCGTTGTCGAAATATTTTATATACTATACACAATTATAAAACAATTTATATAAAATTATTTATTGATTAAAATTGATTATTTATTACATATTAAACAATTTATCATGGATCCTTCGTTATGCTAATTATTTGCATCTATAATTCGATTGTTTTGCTTCGTGTTCTCTCACAATCCAAATTATATTTACATTATCAAGAACGATAAAATAACACGGATGAAATATGTTTGTGACTTTAAATATTAAAATAATTATTATTGTCCGTCAAAATAGCAACGATCAAAGCGATTATTTAATATTTTGGATTCCTATAATTTAATCGATTCTCGATTAAATTATAGGAATCCAAAATATCTCAATTAAATAATATACAATTTAATCGATTCTCGATTAAATTGTATATTATTTAATTAACAAGGATTGAGAAAATTTAAAGCATTGTTCGAATATATTTAATTCTAATATTGTTAAAAAATATTAAAATAATTATTAATTAATCGAAAATTCATGACATAATTAATTTTCTTATGGCCTTTTGTATCTCCTGTTAGTAGGTATACAAGGAGTTCTAATCCAGGTCCTCTCAGGGGCGGTGAGGCGCGAGGCAGATTACGGTGGCGCGGGGAATGACGTCACGCGGGACGGAGGGGATTTCGGAGGCTCGTGTTAAATGTTTTATCGCAATATTATATTACATATCCCGGTTTATGAACAATATAAACAGCGGTATTTCCTAAGCAATATTGTATTACATACTCTAACGCGTTGGAATATGTTTTTGAAAACAAAATAGTTCTCGCGGTACACCCCCGTCCCCCACCCTCACTCCTTCATCCCTTCAACCCCAATATAGGTATTGTTTTTCCGTTCGACGTATTTTTTATCTCTCTCTCATTTAATTATTCGTCGCGTGAATTTATAAACAAATGCCATCCTCCCAGAATCATCTTATATGTTTTTCTAGGAAGAATTGCAACGTATCAGCGCCGATATTACGATTTGGCTGCTTTGCGCTTTCGTGGTACACCCCTCATCCCCAATATAAGTAATTCTAGATTTTTTTTCGTTTGACGTATCCTTATCTCTCTCTCATTGAATTACATGGCATGTAAATTTTTATAAACAATATAAACAAATGGCGCCCCCCAGAATCGTCTTCCACGATTTTTTCAGCCAATGTTCGACTGCTTTGCGCCTTTGTTTTCTTCTTCTTCATATATAAGAAGGATTGAAGCGCATCAAATCATAGTACAGTGATTTGAACGCCCATCGACGCTTCGGTTGTAAAAAAGTATAGCGTGTTCTGTTGGAAAGATTTTTGCGCGATTTCACGTTCAAGATAGCGAACGGTATAGTTTATCGTGTGCAAAAGTCATCCGTAGAAAACTGTGACGTAGCGCTTTAAAAGTGTGAAAAAGACAAGAAAATGGAAAATATCGAGCAGACCGAACGCGATCTGGTGGAGGGATCTCGCCAAATTGCCTTGGGCGAGTATTTCGCGTGGCTGCAGCGTTGCGAGGAATTTATCAAAGAGCTCGAAGAATGCAGTCAAGCGTCTGCGGCTCTCGATCGGAAGTAGATAATCATTGGTGGCTAAAATCGCGCGACTAGAAGGTGTAAAGACTCGATTGCAGAGACAGTTTATACAGTGGTGGTAATTACAGCGGTGACAGTAACGCGGAAAGACTCATTTGGCGAGAGATCACAGCGTTCGATAATCGTATTCTGACCGGTGCTGTGATTAACGCAAACTATACGAACCTCGTCAATTTCTCGAGGATGCGGAAGATACTGTGATAGAACATGTGCAGGATGCTCTAAAAAAACACAACAGTGTAAAAGTGAACACAATATTCAACGGTGAATTTGTGTCGGATGATAAACATGCAAATAAAAGTATAAACACGAGAAACTGTGAACTCTTTCGCACATCCGACTTACGCGAGTGGTTCGAGCACCGCCTTATCGAGCCCACCCTAGCGTCTCTGGAAGAATTTCAGGAACGCGACAGCGGGTGGGCACTGTCGCGAATACAGAATTTGACTGTTAATGAAATGAATATAATTCAATGCGCGCGGGACATTAAATTACCGCGGGAGATTGTGACGAGCGGTGGTTAACGTACAGTCTAAAGACAAAGCGTGTTTCGCCGCTCTATACCCCGTTGAAAATACGGATAATACGGAACGGGAATTATCGTACCCGCATTACACGGCAGTACTCAATCTCCGGAACATTGAGTTTCCAGTAACTGTAAATTAGATCAAAAAGTTTGAAACTCGCAAACAATATCTCGATTAATGTGTACGGCATCGAAGATAAGAACAGCATTGTCCCGATACGTCTTTCGGAGAAGAAGCGAGACAAGCATGTGAATCTGCTATACGTGGAAGATGACAACAGCGTCGGACATTTCGCGTGGATAAAAAATCTATCACGACTTGTCAGTTCACAGTTGAGCAAACACAACGGTCAAAGATATATCTGCGATCGGTATGTACATATATTTAATATAAAATAATTATATCAAATAATTTATATAAAATATAATGCATAAATCTTTAATTAAAAAAAATTCCTTTATAGATGCTTGCACTATTTCGGTTCAGAAGACAAGTTGCAGTCACATGCTGTCGACTGCGGCGAGATGAATGATTGCGCTATCCGACTGCCAAGGACAAGTGGTTATCGTTCAACAATTACAACAGAAAAGAATGGCTTCCATTTGTCGTGTACGCCGACCTGGAATGCGTTCTGGCCAAGACGGAGGAAGAACAACAAAAATTGTACCAACGTCATCAAGTATTTAGCATAGCTTATTATGTGTATTGTTCGTACGACGAATCTTTATCGGTGTATCATTCGCGTCGTAGCGCCGATTGTATGGTTCGCCAAAGAATTTAAAAATTTAGCGATTCGCGTTAAGAATATTTTAACGACCAATGTCCCCATGGTAAATTTAACATCGGACGAGTGAGAAAAATTCCATAGCGCCACTCAATGTCAAATATGCGAAAAACCGTTCGCGGCAAACGATACACGCGTTCGCGATCATTGCCATCTGATCGGGCGGTACAGAGGTCCCGCGCATTCAAATTGCACTCTAAATTACAAAGAATCTTTTTGTATTCCCATAGTTTTTCATAATTTATCCGGTTACGATTCGTACTTTATTATCGAGGAAATAGCCACGGCGTTCGAAGGGAGAATCGATTTATTACTAATAACTAAAGAGAAATATATTTCGTTTACCAAAAATGTTTGTATGGAAGAAGAATAAAAAAATCATGTAAAATTTCGCTTCATCGATTCGTACAAATTTCTCGCATCGAGTTTCGACAAATTGGCATCTTATCTAGACAAAGATAAGCTCAAAATTTTAAAATCGGAATTTGAAAATTTACCTGCTAAAAATTTTAATTTGTTAACGCGAAAAGGTGTATTTCCATAAGAATATATCGATTCCATTGACAGGTTGCAAGATACGTGTTTACCACCGCGCGAATCGTTTTACAGTTCCTTGACCGGTGAAACTATATCCGAGAACGATTACGCGCACGCCAAAAATCTGGACGCGATTCTTCATTTGAACGTTGGGCTATAGCGACATGTATCTCAAAATCGACGTCTTATTATTAGCCGATATTTTCGAAAACTTTCGCGATAGTTGCATCAAAAGTTACGGACTCGACTCCGCGTATTACTATACTCTTCCCGGATACACGTGGGACGCCATATTAAAGCATACAAAGATTACGTTCGAGTTGCTTACAGATATCGACATGGTCATGTTTATAGAACGCGGTATACGCGGTGGTCTGAGCCAATGATTCCAACAGATACGCGCGCGCTAATAACAAGTATATGCAACAATCGTATGATCCATCGAAACCATCGTCGTACTTGATGTATTTTGACGTTAATAATTTATACGGATGGGCAATGTGTCAACCGTTGCCTTACGCCGATTTTCGATGGGTCGACGACACGTCGAATTTTGATGCATCATCTATAGCGCTAGATTCGTCTACGGGGTATATCCTCGAAGTCGATCTCGAGTACCCGCAACATCTTCACGATACACACACTGACCGTTTTACCCGACACGCGACAAGCCGCCCGGCAAGCGGGAATTCAAACTGCTTGCAACGTTATGCGATAAGAAGCGTTACGTGATACACTACCGTAACCTACAGCAGTGTACGCATCACGGCCTTCGTGTAACAAAAATACATAGAATTTTACAATTTTCTCAATCTCCATGGCTTCGAAATTATATAGAATTAAATATGCATTTCAGAACACTCGCGAAAAACGATTTCGAGAAAAATTTATATAAATTAATGAATAATGCGGTGTTTGGCAAAACAATGGAAAACGTGTGGAATCGTGTCGATGTAAAATTATTAACAAAATGGGATGATCGGTACGGCGCGGAAGCAATGATCGCGAAACCGAATTTCCATAGCAGAAGCGTTTTTTCGGAAAATCTGATTGCCGTAGAATTGCGTAAACTCGAGGTGAAATTCTACAAACTGATTTACGTGGGTATGTGCACATATCCAAGACGTGTCTGTATGAATTTCATCACGAGTACATGACGCCAATGTATCACGACAAATGTAAGAGCATATACATCGACACAGATAGTTTGATATATTATATTGAGTGCGCGGATGTATATGAGAACATGAAACGCGATATTGCCAGATTTGACACGAGCGATTATGCTGTGGACAATGTGTACGATATACCGCTTGTAAATAAAAAAATGCCGGGTCTGATGAAGGATGAAAATAATGGCGCGATAATGACCGAATTCGTCGGGCTCAGGGCAAAGATGTACGCGTTACGAGTGGACGGAAAGAAAGACACGAAGAAAGTTAAGGGCGTCAAGAGTAATGTCATAGCGAGAACGATAACCCTCGAAGATTACACGCGGTGTTTAAACGAAGAGATCGAAATGACGCGACAGCAGTCGTGTATAAGATTGAAATTGCACAAAGTGTATACCGTCCGCGAAAATTGCTCTAAATCCGTACGACGATAAGCGGTATATCGTACCCGAAACCACAGATACATTACCGTGGGGACATTGTAAGATACCTTTGTAAATACATGCATATATTTTATTTATTATTGTACATATTTTGTACATAACCATGTATATTTTTTGTATTTTTATATTTCATATAGTTTTATATAATACACATCTTACACATTTATATTTCATATATTTTTATGTATATTTTCATTTCTTGAAAATGAAAAATAAACATTATAAATTAAATCACATTGTCCTTATATATCCAAGAGTTGTGCGAATTGTCAAATCCCAGCCATTTCACGTAAACCTCGTCACCCCTCCTGCGCAATACTTCCTCCATGAGACATGTCCGGATAATTCGCGCGATGCAACTCATGCTCGTAGAACGCCCCAGCGATAGGTTTCATGCGATAATCCTTAAGTAGATAACTTGCGGGATTAGTATGCTACACTTTTATAATTTTAAACACCTCGGTTGTCCAATTTGGCGTGTAACCCTTCTCGAAAACTGTCTTGTACTTGCTAACGCGTACCGAGTCACCTACTTTGAATTTCGCCGGATGACCCGCGATGTTTGTACACGGTTGTATACAGTAGCCAAGAATCTTTCAGCGATCGCGGGGGTAACGTCGACGGGCCGCATACCGATCGTTCGATGCTTGCGCGCGTTGTAATCCGATACGAGTCCCAGCAACGCGTTGACCCACTTGTAAGATCCGTTCAGCGTAAATATCTTCCACATGTCATTTTTCAGCGTACGATTGAATCGCTCAACGATTGATGCCTTCAATACCGAATTCGTAAAATAGTGATTGATGTTGTGTTTCCGCATTAGCTTTTGCACGTCGGCGTTATAAAATTCCTTCCCCATGTCGATCTGTATGTTTTTCGGACATCTTTTGCTATCTCGAATTATCTTGGCGATAGCGTCAGCTGTCTCGCTTCCGCCTTTATTCTTGAGTAGTACGGCCCATGCGTGCTTGCTCAACGCATCGATGACTGTGAGTATGTAACCGTATCCTCGTTGAAACGAGAGGCGGCGGATGCATCTCGACAATGTCGGCTTGCCACAAGTCATCGGTTCTCGTATTATAATACTTCTGGGGGAAATCTTTCTGCCGGTGCGTGCAGTTCGCCACCAACCGCCGTTTTTCTAAACTATGTTGTTTCTTTGCTTCCTCGGCTATTTCCCGATCGTCGACCTATCGTTGTTTCGATTCGTCGATCAAACGATACGTGTATCGTGCGTTTTATTATTCTGTTGTCACTCTTTAGCCGTTTCTAAAACATTTACTACCGTTCTTGGGAGTCGTTCGATAGCTGTTTAATAGCCGTTCTTGAGCCGTTTCAAAACGTTTACTTACCGTTCTAAGCCCGTTCAAATTGCCGTTCTTGACTGTTTGTTGCCGAAATTCGTTGTTGAAATATTTTATATATTATAAAATATACACTAACGGAATATTAAATTAATGAAGTATTTTAATTAATTGATTAATTGATTAAAATTGATTATTTATTAAACAATTTATCACGGAGTCTTTCGTTATGCTAATTATTTGCATCTATAATTCAATTGTTTTACTTCATGTTTTCTCACAATTCAAATTATATTTACATTGTCAAGTAGAACGATAAGATAACACGGATGAAATATATTTGTGACTCTAAATATTAAAATAATAATTATTGTCCGTAAAAATCGCAACGATCGAAGCGATTATTTTAGATTCCTATAATTTAATCGATTCTTGATCAAATTGTATATTGTTTAATTAACAAAGATTAAGAAAATTTAAAGCATTGTTCGAAATATATTTAATTTTAATATTGTTAAAGAACTATTATAATTAACAGCAATGATTGAAAGATCATAATAAATTCTCTTATCTCCTTTTATATCTCTGTTTCAATTTTTAATCGCTGTAATGAAACGTTACGATTCGATAAAGATTTATGGTTGCGATACAGTATCATATTGTTAATTAATTTTTAGTTAATTAATTTTTATTAATATTAAAGCAAATTATGTTTCGATATTAATTGTAATCGTGTTTGGTAAGAAAATTACAATATTTGAAGCGTTTCTCACTACTTTATTATTCATCATAAGAGTCATCGTGCGAATGATGACAAAACGGTAATGTAATAACATACTACTGTTTATATTTTATATTGCCAAAGTCGAACGCCGTGTTATTGATAATTCGTTGCCGAAATATTTTATATATTTTATATATTAGAAAATATACATTAACGTGAAATATTAAATTATGGAAGTATTTTAATTTATTGATTAAAATTGATTATTTATTAAATAATTTATCACGGAGCTAATTATTTAAATTTTTTCGATTATTCGTAAATATTATAAATTTCGATTATACTAAATATTATAAAATTTGACGGAAAAGCACGATAAAACAATCGTAATAAATTTCATATCCTATTTTCTAATATGTAATATAATGATACGCCATTAAATTTCTTTTCTAGATACAATCGCGATCAACATCGGAAAATTATTTGTTATAACAATATGATTAATTAATTTTTATAAATAACACATAATTCATATCTATATATATCGCGAGGAAAATTCTCGAATGGAATATATTTCATAATTTATTCATTTACTCAATTAAGAACCATAGTAACAGAAATCTAAAAAAAATAAATTATTATTTCGATATGAAATCGATTTTTACGAGCAGAAATTATTTCTTTAATATTTATAAATATTTATAGAGTTGAATACAATGTCTGCGACGTTTTATCGCTTTATTTTTCAATCATTGAAATATAATTTGAATTGTAAGAACGCGCAATAAAACAATTGAATCGTGGATCTAAACAATTGACATAATAAAAGACTCTATGATACATCAATCTTTTAATAAATAATCATATAATTAAAAAATCTATATAATCTAAAATATTTCTATATACTTTAATGTATTTCATGTATATATGTATACATAAAATACGTTAAAATACTTAAAATACGTAAAATATTTCGGCAACGAACAAACAATAACACCGACCTTGGCGACGTAAACAATAGCGCGCTAATGTTTATATGTCATAATCTTGAAAAATGTTTCGGTAAAAAAATAATAACACGGTCTTTCGAACTAACTTATTCGACTCTATTATTATTCGCGCGATGACACTCAAAGAGTAAAGTAGTAGTACGAGACGCTTCGTTAAATCCTTTTCTAGATGCGATCATGATCAATATCGAAAAATTATATGCTGTATTAAAATATGTAAAATATAATATGATATAATATAATATAAATATGTATTGTTTACATCAAGGTCGATATTATTGCCTATTCGTCATCGAAATATTTTACGTATTTTAATATATTTATATTATATTATATTAAATTATATTAAAATGTAAAATATAATATAATACAATATATTTCGATATGACGAACGGACAATAACACGGTATCCGGCTTTAACAATGTAAACAATAAGCGCTTGTCATACGGTCTTGATATCATTCATACGGCGACTCGAGCAGTAAAGATCGTAATGCGAGAATACGTCGTATATTTTTAAATTAATTATTAATTAAACGATTACATAGGCCTGCAAAAAAGGGGTCAAAATTTCTTTTTAAGATGCAATAGTGATTTTTGACATAATTTTGTGCGCTGAGTCCGAATCTGGCCGCCGAATTTGCGTAGCATGTCAGGTTTTTGAGTTATTTGTAATTAAATAGCCCAAAAATCGTTATTTTGGTCAATTTCATGAATTTATTGAATGAGTAAACCAAATTTTTTTAAATATTTCTGTCAATGGCATCGTATAGTACCTTCATCTTTCGAATCCATTTTCGATTACCACCGCACGATTTTTTTTCGCTCAGATATACAAGTCATAAGACTGGTCATGCATAGAGATCTAATAAACCATTCTAAATCAACCGTGCCACCTCTTTATTTCACTATGAATCAAAATTAGGACAAAAATATACATTTTTAAATCTTCTGTCACCTTTTGAAATTAAAAATAGCGCATCCAATATAGCGAATAGAATCACAATAAAAAGGCATAAAATTTAGAAAAATTTATCAAAATGTGTAACAACTGTATTAGATATTTCTTTACAATACTTTTTTGGACACTCGAAGCTGACATATGTCAGTCTTTTCAATTTTCAACATAGTGGATCTACTATACTGATGTCTATATAAATTTTCTTTAACGTAAATTTTCTTACAACGTCATACTTATATATCTCAGCGAAGAAAAATCGTGCAGCGGTAATCAAAGTGGATTTGGAAGGCGAAAGTGAGTATTATACGATGCCATTGGCAGAAATATTTCAAAAAATTTGGTTTCCTCGCAATAAAGTCATGAAATTGGTCAAAATAACTATTTTTGAGTCATTCAATTACAAATTACTCAAAAACGTGATGTGCTACGCAAATTCGGCAGCCAGATTCGGATTCGCACAAAATTACGTCGGAAATCACTATTGCATCTTAAAAAGAAAAACTTCGCCTGTGTTATTGTATCATGACTTTCAATTATATTAATCTTTCGATTCTATAATTCGTATTAATATACATGTAGTGCATATATATTTCAATAATAAATACAACATACACATATATATATATATATATATATATATTCTATATACAGGGTGATTCAAAATAACCCTGTGTCCCTGAAATGACATATTAGGGAGAAATTCTAAGACGATTTTTCCTTTTGCAAAATTTCGTCCGAAGCTTAGTTTTCGAATTATTAAAGAAAGTAGTTGACGCATGACGGGTCGGGTACAAGAGGCAGGCCAGGGCGGCGCGATTCACCATCAGCCGCGGGCGCTTACCGCGGGGGGTCTGCTGCGATCAGCTGATCGACACATGGCCGCGAACACATACATTCTCTGTCTGTCTGTCTGTCTCTCTCTCTCTCTCTCTCTCTCTTTCATTCGCTCACTCGTAATTTTTTTTTTTTTTTTTTTTTTTTTCGAGAGAGGGTAAATGCATTTTTGCATACCGGTCGATCCAGTGAGTTATGTGGGGACTCGAGTAACAAGTCGAATTACCAACTCGGTACTCCCTACCCACTAAAAACCCCTCTCTTTTTATGAATTTTCTTTGACATACTGTCCCTCTGTCTTTCCCGAGATCTGTTTTCACATAACGTCAAAAAATAGTTATTATTACCTTGTTCGATGACTTTTGATGTATTGCTATAATTGCTTGAAGGAGAAATGAATTTTCCGATAGACCGTACGTTCTCAAATTTAACGTAGATATCACGTTGCACAAGGCAGAAATCCACACTAAATTATTAACTGAAAGTTTTTCTTCTTTCATGAACTGCATTTTTTTTATAAACTTTAACGTAATCACATTTATTTATTCACTCGATGAGACGAGAAATTTACTGATGACTCTATCACTAATCACTGTCGAATAATAACTGTTGGCGATTAAAATCATTCGATGAAAGAAACGCGCGCGAACATGTTACTTGCGACGCGACGACGCAACGACAATGCGACGGCAAGCAGTTTTTTGTCATGATAGGTTGCGGTAGGTTAAGGTACTACTGGCTATCGAACGCGATCATGTGTTCGATTGAAGAATGCGTGATAGACATAATAAACATTTAACATATTAATATTATTATTATTATTAATGTGTGTGATATTCATACATCGTATGATATCTATTTAAAAATTAGATTAAATAAGTGTTTATAAAATATTTATTTAAAAACACTTATTTAATCTAATTAACTAATCAACATGCCGCGGACAGCAAACGCTTTCCGTTTTGCCGGAACTTTTGGACTTTATTTTTATAAAATTTTTAATCGCATCAAAATAGTGCGGAAATTGTTAAGTATCGCGCGTAAAATAACGAAAATAGCGATATAAAAATATCGCTCGCGAGTGCGGGAGTGTTTCGATAAAAGTATTGAGAGGAGGATGGTGAATATTTATTATTTATATATCAATTGTTATAAATCGTACGCATAATAATTTGTTCTTATAATTTAAAAGAATTAAAGATAAAATTAGAAAGAAAGATTTTTATAAATATGAAAATTTCTATTTAAAAAATAATTTTAAAATTTATAAAATCTTCCCATATGTGTTTATATATGCTTATTATTTTACACACCGGATATAAAATTCCGCAGCTTTGTTATAAATGAATTTTATATTTGTATGTTACAGACATAGTTTTAACGACGACATAGTAACGGATAACGACAACTCCGCTGCTGCACATCAATGCCACGGTGAGTGATAAAAATTTTTATTTAATTTTAAGGCAACGGTAGAGATTGTAGATAAATCCGTTGCCTTAAAATGGATGAGCTAAGATAGATTAAATAACTTTTAATAAATTCGTTTGAAATGTATTGCATCCATCACGAAAATATTGCAGTATTTTAATTATAAAGAAAGAAGATCGAGAAAAGAACATTTTTGTGTGTATAAATTTTATCTAATTTATTGAAAAGAACATTAAAAATTTTATCAATTACATCTAATGCTAATTTATTCTTATAACGTGTATTTATCTTATTCACTTATCTTATTCTAATTTCTTATAGCTCATCCATTGTTCCCCAGAATTTGTTGTAGATATTGTTTTTAAACTTAATGTAAAGCCAAATGATTAATTAATGAAATAACTTGTAATAACTTGATAAGTGTTATACACATATTAATTTTATATTTTATTATAAATTATGAATTACTATAAAAATTTATTATTTATATATATTGTTGCGCGGCGGGGATTTCGATATTAACCGGAAGACGCGCGGAGAGAAGTCCGGCCGCTCGCGAGTCGCGCGAAATAAACAAACACTTTTAGAGGGAACACAGAACTTTAATAGGCAACACAATAACACAGAACACAAAGAATAATAACACAACGGAACGGCTCGTATGTAAAACGCGTCCGGATAGCTTGACAGCTATTTCCCGACTCCGATGACAGCCGCAACTGTCAACAACTTCTTAGCAACGCGATCTTCAGCCGAACGTCACGGGTGTCCAAGTTATCCGCAGGAAAGGAACACGGGGACGCAACAATATAATTATAATCAAATTATAATCAAATTATAATTATATCAATCAATTTTTATTGATAATCTGCACAGAAAATTTTTATATTATAAAAATTTTATACATTATACTAGGCTACTAACAACTAAAGTCAGGCTAACCATTATTTACAATTGGGCAGGATACATATACAGATTAGATTAATGTATACATATTGTGCCATACTTCAATTTCTGCCGGCATTTATTAAAATAAATATAAACTGTAACGAGATAAAAATAAATATAAGCAGTTATAAAATATTAAAATATAGTATTAAAATAAATGTACAAGCAATAATTATATAAATTACAATTGCATCTTTCGAGAGTGACAGTATTATGTTAAATTCTGTGATACCCAGCATAAATTCTGCCCAATTATGAACGGTTGCTCTTGTTTTATATTTTACCATATGAAATATGGCCGTGTTAGCACTCTAATACAATATATAGAAATTTGTAATTTGGCTTTATTTCTATCTATTTATCTATATTAACTTATTTATAAATTCCATATCGCGCGGAACTGAATATTCATGAAATAAATTATGACAGCGAAACTACCATGCTCTTTCCGCGTCCTTTTCCTTTTAAACATTATTTATATAAAACTAATTTCTATTCTTAAATTCTATTATTTTATGTCAGTTATTAATAATAAATATCGCGTAATACATAATTTCATTAATCTACAGAATACTAATTATTTTCAAAAAGATTAAATAAAAAGATTGAATTGTTATTTTATGGACATTTAAAATCGTTAATTATTACAGATAACGAAAAGTTCTTGAGGTTATTGAAAGAAAGAGCGAAAGTAAATAAAGAGTAAGCCAGATGACATATATCATTAAAGAGTTTCAAAGTCTTTTATATGATACTTCCTTTACTTATAATTTTTTACAAGTATTATCTTATCATCAAAAATAAATTGCATTGTATTCGTTTGCAATTAATAGAATGTAAATATCCTATAAAATAAAAACTGAAATTTTTATTTTTTATTTTATTAGTTTAAAATTTTATTTTTATTTAATTTTAATAAAAAAATTATTTTTATTTAATTTTAATAGAATAATAAAAATTTTACAATTAAATGACATCAAACAGAACATAAACCGTTAAACGAGTGGTTGGGAAATAGGTAAGTTAGTATATTTGTGGAACTCAATTTGTTTATCTTATATAAAAGGTAGAACTATAAAACTTTGTTTAATCACGCAATAATTTTTTTGAATGAGAAAGCTACGCGAAAAATATGATTTTAAATATATATAAAAAAATTCTATTCTTTTTAAAATAAGTGATTAAAGACAAAAAGAGAAACATAAAATATACTTATAATTAGAAATAAATATAATTATAATTAGATATTTAATATTTCATTTAAAATATTTCATGATAGTCAATAATTATATTTTTTTATCGTATACATATGAAATTGTTGGGCCTGAGAGCTAAACGAATTTTTTGTGTTATATTTGATATAGCGGATACAGCAATACAGCAATACAGCGGATAAATTGGTAGATTTGCGAATCATAGTTCACGTAGAATTTATTATTAAAGAGGAGAACAAATTTTAAATTTACTCCAAGATACTAAAAATGGATTTATGCAGAAATGATTACATGTATATATAAACGATAAAATACTTAAATTTTTTATGAAATAAAAATAAATTAATTTTCATCGGTACAATGCGAAACAACAGAATTATAGTATTCAGTAAATGTAATTAAATAAAAATAAATTCAAGTTATATTTTATTATCAGACGTTCGATTTCATTTTAAGAATATCGACATTGTCAAACAGATTCTTTCCAACAATTGTTTTCCAGATCGTTTTCCAGAAATTATTAACCGTTACGTTAAAAGAAGACTTGATTTTTTAAAACATCGTGACAATGAAAATACAAATTCTAAGAGTGATAATGCGGCTACACCTTGTTATATTTCTTTACCGTTTGTGGATGGCTTTAGTGATGAGATTAGCCACGTTTTTAATAATATAGGTCTTAATATCGTCTATAATGTACCGAAAAAACTTAACGTTTTGATTAAACGCGGAAAAGATAGATTGCCTACTAATAACAGGATCAAAGTCGTATATAAATTAGACTGCAAAAATTGTAATAATTCATATATAGGCCAAACGAAAAGACATTTAGGCACTCGTGTCAAAGAACATTTTAACAATATAAAATTGCACGAAAGCAATCTATCTGTGGTTAGTAAACATAAATTAGAATTCAACCATGACTTCGATTGGTCAATACCGATTATTTTACACAACGAAAGACACGTGAGAAAGAGAGAAATTGCTGAAATGTTTTTTATAAAAAAGTTTGACAACACAATTAACTTGCAGAAGGACACTGAGAGTCTGAACAGTATTTATGATAAACTAATAAAGGCTGTTTAGTCTCTCTCCTTGTTTGTGAGCGATAGGCTGACTTGACGATCTTGACAAGTGATTTCTCTTTTTTCATTACTTATTGGTTAACTAAGATTTTGTACGTATATATTAATTTTTTCTTTTTTTTTTCTCCTTTTTTATTCACTTCATATTGTTTTTATAATATTGTAAACCTTTGTAGTTCACTTGAAAAGGACCAAAACCAATGGTCGAAACGTCGTGATTTTCTATCAACCAATAAAGTGCCAGTGTGGTCGATTTAAATTACGTTGTCTTATTTTATCTACTGGCGACAAGAATTTAATATTAAATGTCAAACGTTGATGATAAGCATTGAAAGTCGATACAATCTCGTCAATCTTTGAGTGTGGAACAATAGTAAAAATGTCATCAACATATCTATAATACAACGAAACATTAAAACTTAACTGACTCAAACAATGTGTTTCCAAATCATCCATAACGATGTCAGCCAAAATAGGAGACAAGGGGGACCCCATAGGACTACCGAAAATCTGTTCGTAAAACTGTCCATTAAACGAAAAACTAGTGTAATAAATATAATAAAATAAAACAGATTATAAAATACTCATGATTGCTTCGCACAATGCGTTAAATAAGTTATTTTTTTTATTTCTCTCTTTTATTTTTTTCTGCTCCATGATACTCTCTTGATATTCATTTACGAAAAAAGTAATTACGCACTAATCATACAACACTAAGCATACAGCAATTTAAGCTTTGTACAACACTCGCGACGTTACACCACGCCTTTTGTCATTTTACTACATGATAATAATGTAATATATTTCAAAAAGTTATAATTCACTCGATATTAATTGAAATCAAAATCAAAACGCGCCATTCGCTGTGTAAATAAAAATCGTATAAATTAATAATCACTAATTGCAAAAATTATAAAGAACATCGCGTTTTGAAGGATCGATTCTCGACGAATGACTCAAGTCTTCTCGCGAAAAGTCAAAATTTAATTCGAACATGTGACGCGCATAAACATAATATAACAATTCTTTTAAGTAAATAACCAGTATATTGAAACAATTTCGCCAATTGGTCAATTGATCAGTTTTTATATCAATAATTAAATCGGTAAAATTGATTCGATATACTGATTATTTATTTCAAAAGTTTATTCATTGTTGCCGCGATGTTAACGCACGAAATAAACGGAATACATCCACAAGTTACAATTTTATTATTAATAAATAGTTGATTTGACCATTGCTCTTTTCATTATTCGAAATACTCGATTATACGATTGGAATATAATTAGAATATAATTTCGAAACACGTATTTCGCGTGATGCGTTCATTTAATTAAACAGAATCGAATGCAATTAAGAATCGATGTATGTGACCGGAATCAAAATTATAAATTATCATTTTGTTGCAATCTTTAGGAACAATAATTATTCTTCTTTTAATATTTATAATTAAGAATATTTCGTCCGATGCTTTCATATAATTATGTGATGAAAAATATATATAATTCGAAACATATATATAATTCGAAAAATATATATAATGATTAAATATATATAATTCGTCTGAGAACGCGCAATAAAACGATCGAATGGCAAAATCGAATAATTAACGTAATGGAAAGCGTTGTGATGTATATTAATCGTTTAAATAATTAATCTGTGTGTACATGTGTGTGTGACTTTAAAAATATACTTGTATATAAATTCAATTTTCGTATATGTACGTCACAGTACGCGTAAAATATTTCGGCAGCGAGGTTAATAAAACGACGTTCGACCTTGATGACGTAGCGCTGTATTGTCTACATAGCGAAGACCTTGTATCATTCGCATGGTGACATTTCAGTAGTAAAGTAGAGATACGGAACACTTCGTATTATTGAATTTTTTTTCTAACAGTGCGATCGTGATTAATATCGAAATATAATTCGCTACGACTATTACAATTAACAACTAATTAACTCTTAATGAATAACATGAAACTATATGGCGATGATACATTCATCGAAACGCGATCCTTCATTATTCCAAATAAAAATTGAAACAAAAATTATAAATATATAGACGATCTTGTATTATTCATACGACATTCCAACGTTAAAGTAATGATACAAAACGCTTCGTATTATTGAATTCTTTTCCTAAACGCGATCGCGATTAGTATTGAAATATAATTCGCTACGACTATTGTAGAGCGAATCGTACTTCTTTATCCCTTATACGATATATTAATGTGCGTTTCTTGTAATTATTCCGCGATCGGGAGTGCCGTGCAAAAGTCTCGCGATCGTTTCTATATAGTATATGACTAAATATAATTAATTGTTTGTTCGCGAGTGAATATGAGTGCTATGAGAAAACAGCAAAGGATGAAGAAGAAAAAAGAAGGACATCTGGAAAAGTATCGGACATTCAGAGAGATATGCGGTGAGTAATTTATAAAAATTATTTATTTATTATTATTATTTAGATATGTATTCTTTTCAAAATAGGTATATTGCTTACTCTATATATATATATATATATATATATATATATATATGTCGAAATATATCTTCGCATTTATATGTGACAGCATAATTATATTGCGCGCGTATCTATTGAGGACTTCGCGATTATTATATTATAAAAATTATACGTATCGAATATTTCGTGTATTATTAATTTCTTTATTCATCGCATTTTCTCGCGAATTTTAAGTCGCGATTTATCTAACTTAATCGCTGACTTACATCGAAACTTTATCTATCTTTATCTTTTATAATCTGCACTAGTAATGCAAATATTTTTTCTACTATTTAAATAGACGATAATTTAATTGATTAATCGCGAAATGTTTAAATCATTATAAATCTTCTTAAACTCTACTAATACACTCTACTAATACATCAACAGTTAGAGATATAGTTAAATTATTAGAGAGGGACTTTGATAAAATAATTCGTTCCGTTATTCTCTATTAAACATGGCGAACAACGCGATTTTTTTATTATACGTTAATTATATTGTATTTAAAATTTTAAAGTCTTAACATTCATATTATTTCATTTAACTAATCATGTGCGAAATGCAATATGTATTTTCAATATGTATTTTTTCAATCGCGACATTTATATCAAATAGTGTATTAATCGCAAATAAATCGCAAATAAATTCGCAAATATTACAGACCTTAAATGTCTGTCGAAATATCTTCGCATTTATATGTGACAGCATAAATATGTTGCGCACGTATCTATTGAGGACTTCGCGATTATTATATTATAAAAATTATACATATCGTAATCGAATATTCCAAACATTGTCGATTTATTTATTCGTCACATCTTCTCGCGAATTGTAAATCGTGATTTATCTGTTAAAAATTAGCAAATAAATCAGACACTAAATTTTATATTCGCAAATATTATGGATCTCAAATATCTCGAAATATCTTCATATTTGTTTGATAATAATTACGTCGCGCACTGTCTATCGACGGTTTCAATTTTCATATTATACAAAAATTGTGCGTATCGTAATCGAATATTTCTAATATTATCGATTTATTTATTCGTTATCGTATTTATCCGTTTTTTCGCGAATTTTAAGTCGTTATTGATCTTGTATTTTAATGTATTTTTACATCAAAGCTTGATCTATCTTTTCGCGTTTGGAATAAAATTCTATTACGTCGATTAATAATAAGAAATATCGCGTAATTCATCATCGGTAATCAGTCTTTATAGAACTTTTTAATAAATTTTATTGTATACGTATATTTTAAATACTTTCGTGTAATTTTTTATAATAAATTAAAATTATTTTTAAAAGATTATATTGAATTTATTTTTAAAAATATTTTAAAAATGAAATTTATATTTATCAAAGTTATTTTCAAGAAGATTAAGCAAATTGCATAAATGTTCAAGATATATTTTAACATTTTAGCCGTTTTATCAATTTTTAGTGTTGTATGATAAATCTTACGCAAATTGGAAATTAACTTTTTCCGCTTACGGAATTCACTTTTTTTAACGGAAAACGGTTGTCGGGTTAAGATTGAATTCGTCTCGACTTTCTGATTTGAACCTCTGTTTATTTTTCTAACCGATCCAGAACTGTATACTTGACGGATCCTCAGCTTGTCGCGCCGCAAAAATTCTCTCTACATCTCCATGTATCATCTTTGAACGCGTGTTGTATTTAAGCATGACTTTTAAAATATTAACGTCTTCTCATTTCGACGTGTAAGATAACAAAAGATTTTAAAGGAAACTTCCCGTCGGACAATTCGGCTAGGTCGTCTTACAAATAAGCTTTTACGAAAAAACAAATACAAAGTAAATATCTATTTATGCTAACCGCCACAGAACTCCCCTGCTAGTGATTTACATCACGATATACAATTTCACCGTGTATAATTTTATTACATAAAAACCAAAAACAAACAACAAAGAAAAAAAAATCGGGATAATAAATGCAGCGATTTAACGATCAAAGTTCGAATAATTCTAATTTTACGTTAATAATAAAGGAAAGTTAATATATAAAATAAAATAAGAAAATAATTTTTATTAAAATGTTGCTTCGTAACGGTCGGGGAAACGGACTCTTCTTCCGCTACACGTTGTTGCTCGACGCTGCTTCGGACCAGTGTCTTCCACCCCGTCTCGGTCGCGCGTCTCGGTCATTGTCTTCTCTGGCCGCTCTGCTCGATCATTCGCCTCGTCATCTGAAATTATTAAGCGGATTTAAGACGCTCAATAGATATCGTGTTCTCTCTCCCGTGGATCCGCACCACGAAAGTCTTCTCGTTACGGCTGACTACTGCATAAGGTCCGTCATACGGTGGTCGTAACAGCGCGCCATCATGTCGCACGAACACCTGATCCGTTGTCTTTAAGTCCTTGAAAATGAAAGGACTCCGTTCTCCATGTCGTGTGCCTCCGCTTGGTCGAATGTCGCTGAAAAAATGACGTAATTCCCTCACGAAATCAGCGGCGCTTGCATCGTCCTCGGACCGCTGATTCAGGAACTGTCCCGGAAGTCGGAACGTCTCTTCATATACCAGTTCTGCTGTTGTTGCTTGCAAGTCCTCCTTCCAGGCTGCCCGTATGCCAAGAAGTATTGTGGGCAATACTTCGGTCCAGCGGTCGCCCTGGTAGCACTTTATCGCCGCCTTCAGCTAGCGATGAAACCGCTCCACCATGCCATTCGCCTGCGGGTGATATGCGATCGTCCTGAGATGCTTCGTCCCCATCAGTTCGCTCAACTATTTAAATAAATAAGATTCGAATTGGCGACCTTGATCTGTTGTGATTCGAAGAGGCACACCAAAGCGACAAATCCATCCTCTGTAGAATTCTCTCACGGCTTCCTGATCTCTCAATGGAAATACTTCCGGCCATCGCGTAAATCGGTCGACACAGATAAAGCAGTATCTCTTTCCCTCTGAGACGGGCATCACGATGATGTCTAAGTGTATTTGTTCGAATCTTCTTGTAGGTAATTCGAATCTTCCGATAGACGCCGAAACATGTCGGCTGATCTTCGCCCGTTGACACGGCACGTATGCATGAGCCCAGTTGCGGCAATCATCCCTAATTGACGACCATACGTAACGTTGAGTAACGAATCTGACTGTCGTCCTGATTCCAGGATGTGCCAAATCATGAACCGCTCCGAATGCAGCCCTCCGAAAAGGTTTCGTCAGGAACGGGCGCAGCGTCGTCGTCGCCGTGTCACACTAGATAGATACGCCCGTCTCGGGCATTCTGATTCGCTCAAGTCGCAGGCCAGATTTCTGCTTTAAATACATTTTTAGTTCCTCGTCTTTCTCCTGCGATGATGCCAGAGCCCCGTAATCCAACGGCGCCCGTACCTCCTCGATTCTTGACAGCGCGTTGGCCACGACATTGTCGTCGCCAGACACGTGACGTATGTCAGTTGAGAACTGCCCGATAAAGTCCAAATGTCGAAACTGGCGTGGTGTGCATTTCTCTGGTTTTTGTCTAAAAGCAAATATCAGAGGTTTGTGATCTGCGTATATTATAAAATCTCTTGCCTCTACCATGTGTCGAAAATGTTTGACCGCCAGATACACAGCGAGGAGCTCTCTGTCGAATGCGCTGTACTTAGATTCAGCCGTACTTAATTTTTTTGAAAAGAAAGCCAGGGGCTCCCATCCGCTATCGCTGCGCTGTTGCAACACCGCTCCGATGCTGTGATCCGACGCGTCCGTGAACAACGCAAGCCCCGCGCCGAACCTCGGATGCGTCAAGGGAGCGGCTTGTGTCAGGCTCTCCTTCGATGCCTCGAACGCCCGTCGCGTCAGCGGCGTCCACTCAATCGGTGTTCTTCCTTTTGCATCTCCACACAGCATATCGTTTAATGGTGCCTGTATTTCAGCGGACCTGGGTAAAAATCTGCGGTAAAAATTTAGCATACCCAGATATCTGCGGAGATCCTTAGCAGTCCTCCTTGAATTCTGTGACCGCTTGTACTCGAGCCGGTGGTCGCGTTCCTTCACCTGTCATCCAGTATTCGAGAAACTCAACCTCAGTCTGCCCGAACACGCACTTGGCCGAATTAATTACGACGCCGTACGTTTGCAATCGCGTAAATAATGTTCGAAGGTGTTCGACATGTTCCTTTTCTGAAGCCGACGCGACAAGAATATCATCGATATACGCGTAAGCAAATTCAATACCGTGTAAAACCTCGTCAATAAAACGTTGAAAAGACTGCGCTGCGTTCCGCAATCCGAATGACATGTACGGAAATTCATACATGCTGAACGGCGTCGTAATTGCCGTCTTGGGTATGTCTCTGTCGGCGACCGGAATCTGGTGATATGCTCGAACGAGATCTAGTGTTGAGAAAATCTTTTTCCTTGCAATGTCTGTGCGAAATCTTGAATATGACGCACCGGATAACGATCTCGGATCGTTCGTGCGTTGAGAGCCCAATAATCGCCGCAAGGTCATTCTTCGTCCTTTTTCGGCACCATATGGAAAGGCGACCAACAGCTCTTCGACGCAATGCCAAGCTCCACCATCTTCCGGAATTCTTTTTTCGCCGCCGCTAAGCAATCTAGCGCAAGCCTCCGAGGCTTGCAAACCACCAGCAGTCCCGGTGTCGTCTCGATATAATACCGCGTGTCATGCCTGAGCTCCCTAGGCCGTCCCTCTGGCCGCATTATGTCCGGATACCGAAGCAACAGTTCGTGATACGGCATTTCCCCCGCGATCGCCTTTACGCTCGGCACACTACACTGCACGCAATGTCCTGATCGCCGTCAAACTCGTTACCTGATCGACGAGCCGACGGTTTCGTAAATCAACCAATAGTCCGTAATATGATAAAAAATCGGCCCCGACGATGGGCGTCGATAAGTCCGCGAGCACGAATCGCCACGTAAATGTTCGTCGCAGACCAAAATTCAACGTCAACGTTTCCGTCCCGTACGTATGAATCACCGTTCCGTTCGCGGCTGATAATTCGTAGGTGGATTTTTGTCGCGGTCCTCGAACCATCTTTCGAGGATACACGCACAGATCCGCGCCTGTGTCGGTTAAAAAATGAATCTTACTATACAAATCAGTCATATAAAGACGTTGCGCGTTGTGCGGCCTGAATCGCCCGCCGTCATTAACGATGGCCTGATGCGTTTTCCGTCATCTGCGAGGAGCAAGGAGGCTCACATCGCTTTGCATTCGGACCGAATTTCCAATGATACCAACACATCTCATTGGACAGATGGCCGCGGCGTCGCGAACGCGAACGCGTCCTCGTCGACGATCGAATCCATCTCTCCTGCGCGTTCCTCCCTCACTGATCGCCTCGATCGATTTTCGGATTCCTGTTAACTGCTCGGTCATCTCCTGCTGCATGGTTAGGCGCATCTGCGCAATCTACAAATTTATTTTTACTTCCAATGCGGCCATGCTACTCGTCTCCTCAGAGCGTCCCGCGAACGCTGTCGGCGGCCGCACAGCCTTCGCGATCTGAAACGCTGGTGCTCCAACGGCCTCCATAATCGCATCCACTATATCGGCCACCCGATCTAACAGTTCCTCCGACCGGGTCACTAAGTGTGGCTGTAAATGCGCGGGTAACTCAACCATATTGTCCATAAAATCCGATCCCCGATGACATTGCCGACTAGACTACGGAGATGACGCAGGAATTGTGACGGTTTTCGAGCTCCGATCTCCTCGTGTTCCAAGAGTTTCCGTGTCTTCTGCTCCTGTGATGAACTCAGGCGCTTGATAAGCTCGGTTTTAAGGGTGTCATACGCTTCGTTCGGCGACGGGTTCATAATAATGTCGCGCACTTCGATGGTATATCGAGGACCTAGCGCGGTGAGAGCGTAGCCGAACTTTGTCGCGTCGACCGTAATACCGGCAGCCTGAAAGCCCTGATCGACTATTTTAAACCAGAGTTCTGGATCTGTAGGCGTAAATTCCGGCATTCGCATGCCTACTCGATTAATTTCCGCGTTCGGTGCAAAAAAACACGGCGGTTGATTTACCACTACATGCTGCTGTGGCGGCTGCTGTAAACGTATCAGCGGCGGTTCCTGATGTCCTGTCTCGTCTTCGCGCGTCATTATCATTGTTCAAAATTACTCACTGTCCACTGTCACCGTCCGATTTCGAGTTCGTTATTATCTCTTGCTTTTAAAGAAAGAAAGATCACGTCGGGGTCACCACTTTAGCCGTTTTACCAATTTTTAGTGTTGTATGATAAATCTTACGCAAACTGGGAATTAACTTTTTTAACGGAAAACGGATTAAGATTCGGGTTAAGATTGAATTCGTCTCGACTTTCTGATTTGAACCTTTATTTATTTTTCTAGCCGATCCAGAACTGTATACTCGACGGATCCTCAGCCGTTGTAGCGCCGCAAAAATCCCCTCTACATCTCCATATATCATCTTTGAACGCGTGTTGTATTTAAGCAGGACTTTTAAAATATTAACGTCTTCTCATTTCGACGTATAAGATAACAAAAGATTTTAAAGGAAACTTTCCGTCGAACAATTCGGCTAGGTCGTCTTACAAATAAGCTTTTACGAAAAAAATACAAAGTAAATATCTATTTATGCTAATCGCCACAACATATTATATTTTATTTTAAAAATTAAAAATTAAATATATAATTTACACATATATGTGACATATAATATTAAGTCCGAATGTTAATGCTGTCAATATTAAATTATTTATGTTATTAAATATTTGAATAAAACAAATCCATTTATTTGATATTGATAACATCATAAATTCTATTTTGTAAATTGTAATTTGTAAGTAGTAAATTGTACTTTGTAAATTGTAAATAGTTATAATTGTATATTAATTATAATTTAATATTAATATTTTTGATTACTGACATAATTGTGTATAAAATACTATTATAATGTTGTGCTCGAACCGTAGAGGATGGGCTTTTCGGGATTATTCGCCCAAAGGATTGGAATCCAGCAACAAATAAGACACTCTGTACTTTTTAGTAAAGGAATATATTTCGGTCGTTCTTCGTACACTGTTCCTATGCTACTTTCAATTATCTTTTACGCGTTAGCGGTATTTTATAATAGCTTGATATATTAATCGCGACTCGTTGGTCCGATAATTCGACAAGTTCACTCAAATGACAATTCGACAATTTTACCAAACGATAGTCCGCCATGGTGATCTCGCGATCGGTTTATATATCGTTTAATTTGGCGGAAGAAGGATGAGGTGTCCCTGAGTCGGAGCGCGGTTCGTGCTCCGTACTGGATTTCATTATGCTTAATCAGCTTTGGGCGTGTCTTGCTTTCTTTTCGTCACGTCTTATTTCTATATTTTAATATCTCTTATGTAATTCTTAATTTACTGTCTTTTGTTGTTCTTAATTTACTGTCTTTTGTTGTTCTTGCTTACTTCAGCTTATTTCAAGATTTGCTTATTTAACTTTAATTAAATTATTATTTCGTCGGGTTACGACATCCTTCCCCCTTTGAGAAAAGAAAATTTATTAGGGTAAATTTTCTTTACCTATCTTACAATATTTTTATTTTATATTTGCTTATAGCTTATATCTATCTTATTTAATATAATATAATAAGGAGGCGTCTCCACGCCAGGGTTTTGGCTGAGGTCGTGGTCGGCTTAAGGTAGGATTTATTTTTACGTTTATTATTTTTATTTTCCTTCTTTACACGTCTTTATTTTATAAAATTTCTACTGTTTGATAAAAGTTTTTAATCGATTCACGTGTACGCGTATTGTTCTTCTTCCCATTTTAATCGTGTAGTTCACGTCAGAATTTTTTTCGGTGACTACGTAGGGTCCGTCCATAGGGAATCTAATTTTCTTGATCGTCCTCGGCGAACTGTTTCGTCGTATAAGAGGATTTTTTCTCCTACTTTGAAGTCTGTTTTACGTGTCTTCCGGTCGTAGTTCCCTTTTGCTTTTTCCTTTTCCTTTTTGAGGTGTTCTTTCGCGAGTTGATTACTTGCTCTCAATCTTTCTTTTAATTCTTATGCGTAATCGTCGTAATTATATGTTGATTTCGGTGATCTTGTTAATGCTCGGGATTTCGGCTTGGTGTCCGTACACTAATTCAAAGAGTGTAAATCCTGTAGCAGTATGCGATGTCGTATTATATGTAAACATCGCGAACGGTATCCATTCGTCCCAGTTCGTTTGATCTTCATTTATATAGTGTCGTAGATATTCGGCTAATGTTCTGTGCGATCGTTCTAATGCGCCGTTGCTTTCTGGATGATAAGCAGTTGTTTGAATTTTATTTATTTTCAATAATTTGCACGTATTTTTAAATATTTCGCTAAGGAAATTCGTTCCCTGATCGGTTAAAATTTTTTCGGGTATTCCGTGTTCCAGTATAATTTTTTGTAACAAATTCCTTGCTAATAGTATTCGCTTCTTGATTCGGAATCGGAATAGCTTTACTAAATTTAGTTAAATTGTCTTGGAAAGTTAATAAATATTTATTTCCGTTAGTAGTGATTGTTAACGATCCGACTATGTTTAATGCGCATTTTTCAAAGGGTTTATTAGGCGTGTCCGTGATTATTAACGGTACTTTATTTTTTCGTGATAGTTTATTTTTCTGGCAGGATTCGCATTTTGCTTTGTATCGTTCGACATCCTTTGTTAGGCCTTTCCAGTTATGTTGGAGTCGAATTCTCTTTATTGTCCGCTCGACTCCTTGATGCCCTCCTATAGGTGCATCATGATATTCGGCTAGAATTTGTTTTTTCTCCTCTTCTGTATATGTTTTTGCTGGTTCTTCTTCTTCTTCTTCTATGTTTAGAATTTCATAGTCAGCATTTTTATCTGCGGGTCCCGGTATCGCGTTGCGACTTAGTGCGTCGGCGTTCGCGTTTGCTCGTCCGGCCTTATGTATGATTTCATAGTCATACTCTTCTAGTTTTAATCGGATTAATCTTGAGGTCGTTCACATTAAATAACCATATCAGTTTGTGGTCAGTTATTATTTTGAATTTTGTTCTATAAACATATGGTCTGAAATGCTTTACTGCCCAAACAATAGCTAATAGTTCCTTTTCGGTTGTATTATAATTTTGTTCCGCTTTAGTCAGCACTCTGCTAGCGTAAGCAATCGGTCGGTCGTTGCCTATCTCTCCTTGTGACAATACTGCTCCAATTGCATACTCGGAGGCATCAGTGGTCACAATAAATTGCTCAATGAAGTCAGAATATCTTAGCACTGGTGCAGTCATTAATTTTTCTTTTAATGTTTCGAATGCTACTTGCTGTTCTGTTGTCCACTCAAATTTCTCTGTCTTTTTTGTTAATTTTGTGAGTGGCTTAGCGATTTGTGAAAAATTTTCAATAAATTTTCTATTATATACTGTTAGTCCTATAAAGGATTGAATATCCTTGATTTTTTTCGGCATCGGAAATTTTTTTATTGCGGTTAACTTTGATGGGTCAGATGATATTCCATTTTCTGAAATTATATGTCCCAGATAAATTACTTCTTTGCGCAAAAATTCGCATTTATCGGGTTGCAACTTTAGATTAGCTTTTCGTAGTTTTTGTAATATTTCTTTAAGTCTTTTATTATGCTCTTCTAAGCTTGATCCGTAGATTACAATATCGTCGAGATATACTAGGCATCTAAGTCCTTGTATTCCTGTTAAGACGGAATTCATCAATCTTTGAAATGTTGCTGGCGCATTCTTTAATCCGAACGGCATTCGATTGAATTCGTAATGTCCGTAGGGTATTGAAAATCTGTTTTATTTTTATCCCTCTCAGCCATTGGAATTTGGTGATATACTGATGCTAAATCTAGCGTGGTGAAATATTTTGCATTTCCCAGTTGATCTAGGATGTCTGTTATATTAGGCAGTGGGAATGAATCGCCTATTATTAAATCACTTAGCTTCCGAAAATCTATGACTACTCGGAGCTTCGGTTTTCCAGATGCGTCTGTTTTCTTTGGTATCACTAATAATGGAGCATTCCACTGACTTGTGCTAGTCCGAATGATTTTGTTTTTTAACATTTCATTTATTTGTCGATTGACTTCTGTCTTATGCTTTTCTGGCAAACGATACGGTTTCACGTTCACCGGAGCTGTGTCGGCATGCGTGTTTATCTCGTGCTCTACCATCGCGGTGCATGTCAGTGGTTCTCCTTCTAAGTGGAATATGTCGTTAAATTCTTCGCAGATTTTTAAGAGTGTCTGCCTCTCTTCTGTATTTAAATGTTGCGTTCGCAGTAATTGTCAGATTTTTTGTTTACGGGGAACGGTATGCTCAATTTTTCTTCTTGATATTATGTTTACTTCCTCCGTATTTCTCTCCATGTCTTCCAGTATGACTATTGGAGTGAGTATTTCAATTTCGTTATCCGTTGTATTTATCGTGCTCACAAGGCATGAAAAATTTTTTGAGTCCACCAGGCAGCTTCGGATATAAACTCCTGGTGTTGTTTCTTTAGCTCGGACTATTCCTATCAGATTGTGATTGGCTGCGGTTCGTACGATTGTTTCGCTACGTGGTTTCAACTTAATTTTATTGCATGGATGTAATTTTAATGTGCTACCCTTTATTGTTATTTGGTTTTTCTTGTAGTCACATTTTACCATTTGTTTTTTCAGGAAATCTAATCCTAAGATTCCTTCGTGTTCTACCGCTACATCATCTTTTATTATATAAAAAGCGTGTTTAATTTTATGTTTATTAATTTTAATTGTAGCGTACATTTTTCCGAGTGTATATACTTTATGTCCGTTTATTCCTGTGAGTGCTATTTTCTCCTCGTATATCAGAGCTCTATCTTTTAGATTTTTTAATTTAATTAAGGAAATAGTTGATCCGGAATCGTATAACATATTAATTTTTTCGCCTTTTACTTCACAAATTGGCAATATTATTTGTAGTAATTCATCCTTTGCCAGTGTAGGTGTATCTTTAATATGCGTTATCCGATACTCTAAGGCTGGTCGTGGTTGTTTTCTTTTCGCTTCCTCCGGCTCTTCTTCGCTATTGCTGGTAGAGTCGGCACTCTTTTCCCGTCTATACGGAGTCTTTTGCTCTCGCATGTATTCTTGGCGGTTATTTTTATTAAACGGTTTAGAGTTATTATTATTAGCGTTATTTGTTTTAGAGCGTCCGTTTAAATGCCAACATTCTTCACGAGTATGTCCGGTCTTTTTGCAGTATTTACAAAATTTACTTAAAGTATTTACTCGCGGATTTCTTCCTGGTTTTGGTAACATAAGTTTGCCACTTCTGCAATCACGTCCGTAATGTCCAATTTTTCCGCATTTATAACAGTGGATAATTGTATCGCGATTTGGTTGCGTGTGTTTAATGTCGTTTTTATTTTTAGAGAGGCTGTATGCTCGGCCTACTGTCGGTCCGATCAATTTCTCTTCTGCGCTCGCGCTGTTTATTGCTTCTTGAAGCGTGGTATATCTTTGTGCACGCACGAGAATTTTTAATTCATCTCGTAATCCAATTTGATAATTTATTAACGCTTGCTTTTTGATTGTTTGCTGAATCGCTTTTTTAAAGGAAGGTTCTTTCCCTTCCACCATGGATTCATATAGTCTTATGGCTAATTTATTGACGCGTTGCCCGAAAGCGTAAGCGGTTTCATTCGATTTCTGCTTTAAAGAATTAAACTCTATTTGTAAATGTGTCGTGCTCTGTTTTGCCTGATAGCAAGTTGCTGTTTTAGTTCTTCGAACGTTTGTATGTCTCGTGTCTCGAAATCTTGCATAGCTTTGCCTTTTAATTTGGTATAGAGTATTGCCTGCATTAACGATTCTTCGTCTGCGGGATTTATGTTTTGTACCGCGTATGTACAAGCATTTAAAAATTCTTGGAGTTTATGGCGGGAAGTTCCATCGAATTCTGGAATCATTACTCGCACTTTCTTCAACGGTAAATAATGCGGCGCGGTACTACGCCTATGTCTTATATCTCGTTCTGTGCGACCGTACATTATATCGAGGGGGACGTCGTCTGGATTTGCTCGTTGCTTCATTGCTATTTCCTCGATTAATACGCAAGGTGTGCACTTGTTCGCGTAAATTTCTCATTTCTCCTTGCATTTCGCGAATAGTATGTATGAGTTTGGCTAACAAAGTATTGCTCGTGCCTTCGGCCGGGTGACCTGCGTCTTCGTGACTCGCGGCGGTCTCTTGACCGGCTTGCGCACGTAAGCGTTCAGTTTCTCTATCGATGGCTTGGGACTGGATATTATCCATGTTTCTTTCTAGATTTGGCTTGAGAATACTAAGATCGACAGATACTGGCGAATGAGTTCTTCTAAGAGTGACTCGATTTACGCTTTGTTCGAAGTTATTGTTATTGTCTAGTTCGCGCGCTTCGGACGATTCAAAGCTCGAATAGTAATCTTCTAAATTTTTTTTGCGGGCTTTGAAACCTAACTCGCTTTAATTGTTCCGACATTTAATTATAGATTTTTACAGTAGTAGTGCGATGAATCTCATGGTTGCTTATCGGTTCGCTCGACTGCTGATGCTGCTAGTATTACGGGTCGTTGTCCGTCGGTGATGCGCTGTCCGTCGGCGATGCATTGCCTTGTCGTAGATCGGTGTCGGTCCTTGGGCACAGCTGCTTGATCCCTTATCACTCGTATGTTGAGTGGTCCGTCTACTTTAATATAGTAGTTGCTCCGTCTTGTTATATCGGGTGTCCGGAAAGTTCTTAGTTGACTTCTCTGCTTTGCGTAGTAGCGGATATGTGTTTTCACGACGTCCTTGATTTCCTTTGTCTTACTTGATGCTGGCGTATCCCACTGCTGCCACCAATTAATGTTGTGCCCGAACCGTAGAGGATGGGCTTTTCGGGATTATTCGTCCAAAGGATTGGAACCTACGCAACAAATAAGACACTCTGTACTTTTTAGTAAAGGAATATATTTCGGTCGTTCTTCGTACACTGTTCCTATGCTACTTTCAATTATCTTTTACGCGTTAGCGGTATTTTATAATAGCTTGATATATTAATCGCGACTCGTTGGTCCGATAATTCGACAAGTTCACTCAAATGACAATTCGACAATTTTACCAAACGATAGTCCGCCCTGGTGATCTCGCGATCGGTTTATATATCGTTTAATTTGGCGGAAGAAGGATGAGGTGTCCCTGAGTCGGAGCGCGGTTCGTGTTCCGTGCTGGATTTCATTATGCTTAATCAGCTTTGGCCGTGACTTGCTTTCTTTTCGTCACGTCTTATTTCTATTTTAATATCTCTTATATAATTCTTAATTTATTGTCTTTTGCTGTTCTTGCTTACTTCAGCTTATTTTAAGGTTTGCTTATTTAACTTTAATTAAATTATTATTTCGTCGGGTTACGACAATAATTATAATTATATTATATGAAATTGTATCTAGGATTGTCAATTATATCAATGCATTCTTATGTAAATTACAAGAAAAATGATCGAAAGTATACGTAATGATTATATAATATTAATTCGTTAAATTAACATATGTTTCTATATTATATATTTTTGAAATATTCATAAAAGAGTAATTGTTTGTATTTTTATATCAAAGAGTCATTGATAAATTCGGAAAATTTTTATACGAAATGTAAAAATTCGATAAATTAATTTTTATATAAAATGTAAAAATTCGCTAAATTAATGATCGAATATAAGCTTTGCTAACAAAATTTGATGAACGTTTTCGTTATAGAATAACGACTCAATTATTATAAATTTAAAGATATGCTTTTCGTTATATTTGTCTATTTATGAATTCTATATCGCGCGGAATCGAAATACTCATATTCGTAAAATAAATTAATGATCGAATATGAGCTTTACAAAATTTAACGAACGCCTTCATTATAGAATCGCGAGTCAATTATTATAAATTTTAAGATATGCTTTTCATTAGATTCATCTATGAATTTCATATCGCGCGAAACTGAATATTCGTATTCATAAATTAAATTAATAAATTATGATGTGAAAATATCATGTTCTTTCCGCGTTCTTTTCGCGTTTTTATACAAGATTATGGTTTTTAACAAAAGAATTTTATCTCTGTGCCTCTCGTCACATAATATTCGTTAATATTGCTAATTAAATATAAAAAAAATCAGATATAGAGACAGGATGTAAATTATGCTTAAATTTGTTTACACTTTTATATAAATTTTATCTAATTATTTTAGAGTCAATTGCAAAGAATAATAAATTAGTGAGCATCAGCTATGCTGAAAATAGAATAGTAAATAAAAATAATAATAAATAAAACAAAGAATAATAAATAGCATAACTATTATGCTCAAATTTGTTTACATTTTATAAATTTTATCTAAATTTTTAGAGTCAATTGCAAAGAATAATACTTAGTGAGCATCAAAGGCGGCTTAAATAGAATAGTAAATAAAAATAATAATAAATAAAAACAAAGAAATAATAAAATTTAGTGAGCACTATCATATGCTCAAATTTGTTTACATTTTATAAATTTTATCTAATTATTTTTAGAGTCAATTGTAAAAGAATAATAAATTAGTGAGCATCAGTGAATTAAGATGGAGCTCTGATTTTGCTGATGTATTCTTGGAAGCAATAAAAGAATTATATCATGATATAGCTATATGAATTTGCGATTAGAAGCAGATATGATTCATTTTTTATATAAAGTATTTCAATTGCATGTTATTATTTCTATTTACAATAATGTTTATTATTTAGGTTTTATGAAAAGCTCAGTTGATGATGGAAAATGGTGAAAGATGGGAGTTCAGACTGAAGCTAAATAGAAATCTCCAGTTTATCCCAACTTGACCATTACCTTTAATCAGGCAATGTGCCAAAGAAAATCAAACAAAGAATTTTCACATTGCTTTTTTCATATACACACTCAAAATAATAATTAATAATTATTAAAGATACTTATCAATTTGGATAAAGCTGAAGGAATTGAATTTTTAGATTTGGTAATGAATATACAGAATGGCAAAAAGGGAATTATTCTAAGTGCTGGTGTAATTGAGAGTCCGAAGTTATTAATGTTATCTGAATTGGACCAAAAAAACACTTAGAGGATTTGGATGTGTAGTCTTTGTTAACCAATTAAAGAGCTTCATATTTGTTTTACAATTTATAATTTATTGTAAGTCTTATTTTGTCATAATAACGATTTTAGAATAACACATTTACAAGCATATATTGCATAACTTTATATTAATAATATAATAAATTTTTCTCATTTCTCAAAAGATCAGTGTACATTTATTATAAAGAGTGTATTACAATATGTATATATATATATATATATATATATATATATGTATATATAAAGATGATCATCTTATTGAAATAATTAAAATAGTAATTAAATAATTTTTTAATTGCTGTTTTAATTCTATTTTTCAGTACATTTTTATTGTTTTCTGTAATAATCATTATAATCATTGTTTAGATTAGTGCGATTAATGATTTGCCAGTTGGATAGACTTTGATGGATCATATATTCACTGGTCCGATTTGATTAGGCTTCAACAAGTCTTGGACCGAATTTTTCTGACATTTCTAATCCTGTATCGTCTCTTAATTATTTTCTTTTGGAGAGGTAAGAATATGCTATTACAAATATATCAAAATTATATATATATGCATAGTATGTTTCTTATAAGTTAACTTTTTATTTCTCATTAGCCAAGTGATTTTAATAGTTATAGTAATTGATGAATAAAATAATAATATGACTATAAGTAATTTTCATAAATACATATGTATTGCAGTTGTTACATTTGACACATTTAAAGATAATTTATCTATTTATTTAGGACCATGGACATCAGCAGAGTTGAAGTATTAGAACTTTTCATAGTGCTTTACATACAAATAAATCACAATACCAGATTTGCAATTAATTGTAATACCTCTGGAGCAGCAAGAATGACTACGGCTTCATTCTCAAAAGAGCAATGGGAATTTCCATTGTCATATATAAAATAAAAAATACAAATAATAAAAGAATAGAAAATAGAGGGTTCTGTAAAGGAAAATAAAATATTCAAATATTTCTTATGAGAAATAGTTAAAGATGTCAGACTCTACAAATATAAAATTAAATATAAATAATATCATTGGCAATAAGAGTCTAATGTGGTTAACGTTACATAAATAATTTACTAAAATCAAAAAAGATATTCATGAATAGATATAAATGTAATCGAATCGCGAACGTTTCGACCCTATTTTTGGGTCATCTTCAGCGCAAAAAGAAGGCAGATTATACAATCAAGTTATTTCTTATGAGAACTTATTTCTCTATATATTTCTTTTTCTAGGTTTATAATAAATATTTTGATTCTCTTCACACGAAAATACAGTTACAAATCGCTCCTATTTTACTACATCCTAAGAGTAGTGGAGAATTACTACTGCAGAGCAGCAATCCTTTGATGAACCACCAATTGATCCGTAAATATTTATCGAATAAGGAAGATATTGATACTTTTATAGAAGGTAATTAAGTGCATACATGGTATATTAAAAATAAAATGCATATATGTACAGAATGTTCCAGCTATCTTCCGTCATCTTTCAAAGACAGATTCCTGGGATCATTTGGAGACGATTTTTCCTCAGCGAAAATATCGATGAAGGCTATCATTTTTTGCATGTTCCTACTCTTTGTTATCATATATCTTTGCAATTAAGCCTTAAATTAAAACTCAACTAAAGTAAACTCTATTTAAAATTCGAAGAATGTAGTTTTGCTAATATTTTATTTCTATAAAAGCTTAGTTTACGAAAAATCCCTTATTTCCAATCACTTATAATTGAAAATTATTAGTGCCTCCACATTTTCGTTGAGGATCGTCTTCAGATGATCCTAGGAATCTGTCTTTGAAAGATTAATTATGAGTTTTGGGACACCCTGTATATATATATATATATATATATATATATATATATATGTGTATGTATGTATGTATGTATATATGTGGAAATATATAGATATTTTTTAATCAATATTATATATATGTTTAGGATTGTATTTTATAAAGAAACTTTTGAAGACGAATGCTTTGAAACGTTATGGTGCGTCTCTCAACAAGCAATGTTTTCCTGGCTGTGAAAATCATACATTTGACACTAGAGAGTATTGGAAGTGTTATGTGCAACATTTAACATGACATCCTATCATCCAATTGGTACATGCCGTATGAATGATGTTGCTGATAAATCATTCAGGTATTATTTATTTGATGAAATTAAAATTAGAATAAATGGAAACAAAAGAGTAAAACAATTAAAACGAAAGATTGACATAAATGTAAGATGGACACTAATAACAATGTAGCCTTATTTAATGCTGCAAGGTTGATAAATCAATCAAAAGAAATAATGATTTTTACATTACATTTATCAATCTAGTGAGAGAGAAAATAATTTAAATTAGAATTCAAAAATTATATATACTAGATTAGAATCTTTAAAAGAATAGATAATATGAAGATTAACAAAATAAAAAAATTCAAATCTGTTGCTTTTATTTACTAATTTTAAATTGACTAGATGTTATATTTTTATTATACTTGTATCTTGCAATTGACTCATTTGTATATGTTAAATACTTCAAATCTTTTACACACATTTTATCTTGTATATACGGATAAAATTTTTATCATGTATATACATATTATATTTCATTGTAGAGTTTATAACATGAAAAATCGTATGTCGTGGACTCATCGGTTCTTCCGTCTCTACCAAGTGAAATATCACGGCAGCTGTGCTTATGTTAGCACAAAAAGCCGTCCATATTATTAAAGGTAAAAGGATAAAAGAGAAAAAAAAACATACAGAAGCAGTACAAATCATGGCAACATTTGTTATGTATTTAATGTTTGTATCAATATAAAAGTGATGTAGATATAAAACAAAGCTCATAAGTAACTAAAATAGCATATTGAGGGTACTTATATAATAAACACATAAAAAATTACTGTCATCAATAGTGTGATACATGTTTTAGTTAATAATAAACAAAAATACAAGATTTCTTTTAACTTTAATTAATGATAAAGTAATAGTATTCTTCTCCTTATAATGTATAATTTTTTTCTCAGAATAGAATTTTAAGTATGGGAAAAACAATTGTTTAGCAATTTATATTTATTATATTTATTATATGGAATTTACTTGTATTACACATATTATTATTACAAAACACATATATATGTATATATATGTGTATGTATATATCAGTATGTTATATATTATATATTAAAAAGTAGAATTGTAAATAAAATTATAAATATTTACAAAGTTATAGTTATTTACTGAAAATGACGACTTATAATAAAATTATAATATATTTATTTCAAAGGAAAAGAGAAGAAAAAAAGTGAAATCTATGCTTATTTTCTGTTATTAAAATTTAGAAATTGAGAAACCAATTAGTAAATAATAGATGAAAAAATCCTCATTATTAATGATTCAATTTTTCCTATTGTCATTATATCGGGAATAGCCATTGGAACGATGGGTATCTCAATTATCTCTATTATGGTGTGATTCTCAGCAATGATCATTTTGTTCTCTGCTTCTTGCCCCATCTTTTTCTCTCTCTTTTCTCGATTCTGTCTCTGTTTCTTTCTTGATTTCTATCTCTCTCCTGATTTCTATCTCTCCCTGTTTTCTATCTCTATTCCTTTGATAAGGATGATTTCGTCTATTCCTATCATCATTGCCAGCGTTTGTATCCAATTGTCTTGGATAGGTCGGAATATTTTTTGTGAAATATGTGTAAAAAACATTCCACCCTACTCTGCAGCGCAGGACAATTTCCTAAGATCATTTGTTGCCCTAATTCAAACATATGATTTATGTTGCGAACAGGATTCAAAGATTGTTCCACTTGTAATGACTCGGCATTATTCCTCAGTTGCATGTTAAGGGTACGATTATATAATTCTGTACCATCAAATAAACGTAAAGCATATTCCACAGAATGTATGTGTTTATATGTGATAAATGCAAATGGTCTTTTGTTTGCCATCACGATCTTTTAGGAATGCTTATTTTTTGTACAGGACCCCCCTAATATAACAAAAATATTTGTATTAACTTCATCTATATAACTTATGTTTAATAATGTTATTTTTAAAACAATATTTTCTTAATTAAAATATCCAATATACATATATATGTTTCTATATTTGTATATTGTACTAAATACAAAATATAGTGTATACAAATCGAATTGCAAATAAATTGTATAAAATATTTGTAATGTTTATTTAAATAATTGAATTACAGTTATTTGATGTTATTTTATTAGAAGTATTATTAAAAATATATATATATATTATTAAAAAATAATAATTACTAATAATAATTAATATATTAAAAAAATAATTATTACAATAAAATTACAATAGCCATAATATATATGTATACATATATAAAATTTAATAATTATATAATAATTAATAAAATTATTTGAATATACTTGAAAAAAGTTAGACAACTACTTTTGTTTTATTTCTTAACTTGTGAAAAGATATTAATAGGATATTCATATAAATGTGCAATAATTTCATCTCTAATATACTGAAGATATATATACTAACTTGTAGGAACAATTCATAGAGAATATCTTCCGTACTTTATCGCTAGATTTCCACAATAAAGTGTGCGTGCATTGTCATCCATTTTAAAATATTTTTTTGCACTTTCTTTACCAACGGATCAATAGGACTATCAAGAATAACTATCAAGAACCTCCTTTTATTTTCACTTTTTCTCTGCATTTATTTATATATTTATTTGCATAGAAACATTCAAAAAATTATCGTATTTTGAACTATTTTATACCGCTTAGGTTAGACCTTAAAAATTATTCTTTCTTCTCTTTCTCGCTCTTCCTTTTCTCTGTCTTTGAATCATGATATATGAATATATATGGGTAAAAACTAGGTAAAGGAAAATATATTATCTGAAAAAGAACAGAATCAAATAAACTATGGACGACATAAAGGATACACAGTAGTGGTGCGAAGATCAAATGCGGAATTATTGGACTTCGCAATGGACTCTAGAATCAACAACAATATTAAATGTTAGATATTATTTTAACAAACAACTTCAAGGTGTAATGTTTATACATATATTTTTACGTTAACTATTTATATTTGCTCTTAAATCTTGTTTAATTATTTAATTTATTCACAAATTGTCGCGTCCAACTTCTCGTTGTAATATTTTTAGGAAACCTTTTGCAAAGTTTATTCAAATTAATTACAAAATTAAAAACACTTTATCTCGACAGTATTATTATTAATTATATTTCTTTTATTTCTTATATCAAATATTTTACTTGAGAAATAAACTTATAAACTTATAAAAATATTATCTTATATTGCTTATAAATAATAAGACACAGGACATCTCATTATCAGTATTTTTAGAATATCCACAAACGCAGCAACGAACCATTTTTTTATTTAATGAATTATTTGCTTATTAAAAATTACTTATATATTGAATAAAGTGAACTGCACTGCTCACTTTATTTGCCATTACTTACTGCTACACACACATCCACGGTCTTAGTGTGGGTCCACAACCTTGCTTTAAGTGAAGGAGTCGTAAGAATTTAACCAATCAAGAAGTTGAATTTATATTTTATTAGAAAATATAATATACAGAAAGTAGTAATTTGGCTTTATTTGAGTTAAAATAAAATTATATTCAAATATTTAACGAACGATCGTAAAATCGAGCGATTGTTACTATGAGCGTGAAATATTTACGCTCATTTGCCAGTAATTAATTGGCAAAAGAAGGAGTGTTTATCTCCTTTTTCGAAGTCTGATTAGAGATCGAGCGAGAAAATAGCCAGGATCAACGAAAGGTAAGTTCAACTGGCCTGAAGAAAAGATTTATGTACAATAGCACGTAATGTCGGACATTTATTCACGCGGTTAGAGCACGCGGTTAGAGAATGTAATTTAATTAGAGTAATTTAAAATATACGTGATTAGAGATAGGCTCGAATAATTTCACTTAATCGAGAAATAAGATTGTTAGGGCTATCAGGTGATTATTAAGATTTTTTAATTTTCCTTTCAAGAAGTAGAAGATTGTTATGTTATGTTATCTTTCAAAGAATCAGGAAATGTAGGTTTAAATAATATTAGAGAAAACAGATTAATAAATATTTCAATAATTAGAATTAATAAAAAAATATAAGACTCGAAAAATAAAATTAAACAAATCAGTTTTAATGGTAATACGAGTCAAGTGTCGATCTTGTAATACAATTATTTATTATAGAATCAAATAAGTATGGAACAAATTATAAAGAAAAGTTAGTGAACGTTTCGACCCTATTTTTGGGCCATCTACAACGCAAATGTGATGATGTGATAAAAAATAACAAAAGGTTTTATATCGTCAATTATAAAGTCAATTATAAAGTGTGCCGGCTAAAGTAATAATAAATGCCTCGGTATCTCATTATTTTGACGATGCCTGTAATAAAATCAGTCAAATTTGTCGAAGAAAAAATTATTTAAAATTAAAAAACAAAAAGTGAAACAAATTAAATAAATAATGTAAACTAAAAATAAATAAAAAAATAAAATAATGTAAAAAAAGGATTGTTAGGGCTATTAGGTGAATTAAAATTTTTTTAGGAAGGGATAAATATGACAAGTGATGATAATTTTTTGTTAACACAAAGGAATACAATAAACCATAATAATCCAAGAACTCAAAGAAGAGAATATATTGGATAGAAATGCATAGTGATTGGAAATGATTAGAAACTAAAAGACAGTATGCATACAACCTATTTATTAATAGTAATACTATTTTGTAATTATATTAAATTTCATAATTTAGTACATTGTATTATATAAAGTATTAAGCATAAAAATATTATACTGGTATAAAAATTATAATAAAAATATATAAATAATGTTGGCTATATTAAAATGAAACATATGAATTCTTTATATTTTATATAAAGGAAGAGATATTTAAAATATTTTACATCTATATTTTTCGAATCTTAATTATAAAAACTTTAGAAAAATCAGTGATTAATTTGATAAATTCTATATATGTATTAATAATTAAATTTTTAAATAATTAAAAAAATAATAAATATCAAAGATCAATTTATTGCTAATTAAGATTTATGGAAATAACAGTTAAAAATGTTTTTATTTCACAGCAGGCATTTTGTAAATAAAAATATATAAAATATGGCAATGAATATAGAAAAATATTTATTTCATCTTTGAACATTACATTGGAAGATTACAGTATTTTTCGCGATTGAATAATTTATTTACTATCAATTTATATACATAAGTGTCTTGTTATCAGTGTTTGCTGTAGATAATTTCAAAATTATCTAGATAAAGATAAAGATAAAAATCCGTAAATTTATCTTAGATGAGATAAAGATGATTTTGCTTTTACTTAATCTAGATGAAAGATGAGATAATTATTGCGATAATCTAGATAATTTTCTAGATATTTTTATTTATTTTAGAAGATTATAAATATTTGTAAAATATATGACGCAGATTATAAATGGGATATTAAAATCATAAACACATATTCTTTCTCTTTTCCAAAAGAATATTTAAATAATAGCAAAAAGGTATATAAGTGATGATAAATATTTATTTATTAATTTATATTTATAATATATTTATAATATATTAATAATATAATAATAATATATTTATAATATATTAATAATAATAATATAAAAAATATATTTTAGATATTTTAGATAGATTTTTAAAAGCATGCCTGGAAAACTTTTTTGCATAATGAAAACGTCATCTTAGACAATTTTTAGATAAGATGATGTTTTACGTATATTTTTCATCTAAGATAAAGATAAAGATACTTTGTATTTCTTCATCTAGTTAAAGATAAAGATGAGCCATTTCTTTATCTAAATGATTTCCATTTCTTTATCTAGATAATTTTATCTAGATACCAGCAAACACTGCTTGTTAAGGTCATTCTACAAATAAACTAAAGTCTAAGTCGTAAGAAATTGACCAATCTCAATTGAAGTTCAGGAGAATAATCAACTGTGATTGGTCAATTTCTTACGACTTACGACTTTACGACTCTATTGTAGAATGACCTTTACACGTCGTCTACAATGGCAGTAAGATTAATGAATTAAAGCAGTAACTTAAGGAATTGACCAATCACAGTCAAGCATCAAAAGAATACTCGACTGTGATTGGTCACTTTCTTGAGTTACAGCTTTAATCCATTAATCCTACTGCCATTGTAGACGACGCTTTATACTCTGGTGTACCAGAGAGAAACCTGAGACGGCCACGCCGCCGTTTTGCTTGTTGCCCTTTTACGAGGCTGCTTGAACCGCCCCTCGCACCCATTTTCAAAGTTGGAACTATTTCGCGCACCCATTTTCTCGTACTGTCGATAATGTCTTCACTTGGTGCGTGTCCGTGCTACGCCCACTTTCTGACATTGTCGATAAAGTTTATATTGGGTGCGTGTCCGTGCTACACCCATAATTGTCGTATTGAGAAATACGGGCTTCGAGTTCATTTATGCGTGTTTTTTTTCTTTATATATTTTTATGAAAACATTAACATTTGTACACACGCTTATAAAATACATTACTCCCAGTAAAAAAATAATATATTATTATTATTATACATAATTTATACGATATAATTATTATTAAATATAATTATAATAAATTCGTTTATATTTCATAGATGAAATAAAATGACGACAGAGAATGAAACGATATATGTGTGTAGGGGGGGTGCGTGTGTATGTATATAGAGCTTTTATATCATATTCAATTGACTTTTATGTTAAAAAAATTAAAATAATTTATTTCACTTTACAATATATAGACTATTTGATATTGATTGCATTGATCATATTTTTATTTATTTTTAAAAGTAATTTTAAATAATGGAATAATGAGAATTTTGCGATTCAAATAATATCATATACGATATAAATCGGATAAATTTATTAATTATATAATCGAAATTTTTATTATCAGACTAATTAAAAATTATCCGACTTACGTCATGTTTGATATCATTTTAATCGCACAAATCTCATTAATTCATTAAAATTACTTTCAAATCGATAAAATAAGATATATTTATAAGGATACGCGAGTAATTTTAATGGAATAATGAAAATTTTGCGATTAAAACAACATCAAATACGGCATCATTCGGATAAATGCAGTTAAATATATATATATAATCAAAATTTTTATTGTCAGACTAATTAAAAATTATCCGATTAACGTCGTGTTTGATATCATTTTAATCGCAATAATCTCAATAATTCATTAAAATTACTTTCATATCGATAAAATAAGAAATAAAAGTTTTAGTTTTTATTTTATGAGATGTTTAAATTCCCGTGAATTGCGAATGGATAGAGAAAGCAAGGAAGCTGATTGCGAGAGTCTTCGGAACTCTTTGATGATAGGTCATCTCGCTCGCTCTTCACTCGCGATCTCGCTTTCTTTGTTAGACTTGACCGTCATGCTAGACAGCTCGTAAAGATAAGCGGACTCGAGAATGAGATCGGAGATTTAAACATCTTATAAAATAAAAACTAAAACTTTTATTTCTTATTTTATCGATTTGAAAGTAATTTTAATGAATTAATAGATTGTGGATTAAAATGATATCAAACATGACGTAAGTCGGATAATTTTTAATTAGTCTGATAATAAAAATTTCAATTATATATTTAACTAATAAATTTAATAAATTTATCCGATTTATCGTATATGATGTTATTTGAATCGCAAAATTCTCATTATTCCATTATTTAAAATTACTTTTAAAAATAAATAAAAATATGATCAATGCAATCAATATCAAATAGTCTATATATTGTAAAGTGAAATAAATTATTTTAATTTTTTTAACATAAAAGTCAATTGAATATGATGTATAAAAACTCCTATATACATACAAACACACGCACCCTCCCCCCCACACATATATCGTTTCTTCTCTGTCGTCATTTTATTTCATCTATGCGAATTTATTATAATTATATTTAATAATAATTATATCGTATAAATTATGTATAATAATAATATTAATATATTATTTTTTTACTGGGAGTAATGTATTTTATAAGCGTGTGTACAAATGTTAATGTTTTCATAAAAATATATAAAGAGAAAAAATCACGCATAAATGAACTCGAAGCCCGTGTTTCTCAATACGAAAATTATGGGTGTAGCACGGACACGCACCCAATATAAACTTTATCGGCAATGTCAGAAAGTGGGCGTAGCACGGACACGCACCAAGTGAAGACATTATCGACAGTACGAGAAAATGGGTGCGCGAAATAGTTCCAACTTTGAAAATGGGTGCGAGAGGCGTTTCAAGCAGCCTCGTAAGGGCAACAAGCAAAACGCCGGCGTGGCCGCTCTCAGGTTTCTCTCTGGTGTTACCGACATTTCGTGCACATAGCACGGAACAAAACCAGAAATTGTGCATATTATACCCTTTGAGAATATTCATGGATTTTGACTTTGACCGTGTTCCGAAATTGCTGCCAGCTTACTGCCAGCCGTCTATGCTGCCAGCATTGAAAATATATAATATACGTAACGTGCACTATAAAATTTGCAGTCCTGGCAGTAATTTCGGAACACGGCCTTTGTAGTTTACGTCCACGTTTTCAATGTCCATAGAGGGAGTATCGCTTTCAGGGATCCTCTAAAAATAGGCCATGACATCTCTCAGTTTTCTCTCTGTCCTCTGTGTCGCTAACTGAAAAACGCCCGATGTGATTACGGTTTTAACCAAAATGTTTATTTTTACAAAATCACTATTGTTTGTCTTCATCGGCACATTTACGACGATATTTCTTTTTTATATTCATTTTGCATACATGTTGGATATATCTTTGCAATGGTTTTTTAATAATGTTCAAGATATGCAAAAATATGATTATATTGTTGGTAGGTTATACAGTCTGGAATAAAAATTGAAATAAAGAAATAATAAAATATATAAATGCAAAAGCATTTTATCTAATAAGAACTTATAATTATTTATATAAAATATATATAATTATAATTATATTTTATATAAATAATTATAATATAATTATAATTATTTATATAAAATATATCAAAACAATCATATCAATGAATATATTTTTAATTTAGAAATAATTCAATAATTTGTAAAATAATCAATTTTATTTCTTTATATTTATTTTTATTTGTATATCTAATATCTGTATTTTCAAGACTAATTTGCTATTTTACTCATCTATTTATACTATTTTAAAAATATAGTTTATATTGTTTATATTGTTTTATCTGTATATTTAATCGGAATGATTATAGTTGGTGCTGGTAGCGCTGGTACAATTCTAGCGACACAGCTAGCAGAGGATAAGCAAAAAATATTATTGCTAGAAGCAGGTGGTACAGCACCTTTCTTTCTTGATATACCACTCTTGGCCCCGATGATTCAAAAAACTGTCTATGATTGGCAATATATTACTGTACCTCAAGAACATGCATGTAAAGGTTTAATTAACAATGTAAATATATATGTTGAAATATGTATTGAAAAATGATGCACATATATTGTCACAAAGATTTTTACAGCAAAGCAGATGGCCTAGAGGTAAAATTGTTGGAGGAACAAGTCGCTTAAATTATATGGCTTATGTATTGGGACATCGATTGGATTATGAAATATGGTTTCCAGATTTTATGGGTACAAAGAAACTCTCATATTAATTTATAACAGGTGTATGTGTATGTGTACATATATATATACACACACACACTCATATATATATATATTTATAAATCAGATATAGAGATATATTTAAATTATGCTTAAATTTGTTTACACTTTATAAATTTTATCTAATTATTTTTAGAGTCAATTGCAAAGAATAATAAATTAGTGAGCATCAGCTATGCTGAAATAGAATAGTAAATAAAAATAATAATAAATAAAACAAAGAATAATAAATTAGTGAGCATCATATGCTCAAATTTGTTTACATTTTATAAATTTTATCTAATTATTTTTAGAGTCAATTGCAAAGAATAATAAATTAGTGAGCATCAGCTATGCTGAAATAGAATAGTAAATAAAAATAATAATAAATAAAACAAAGAATAATAAATTAGTGAGCATCATCATATGCTCAAATTTGTTTACATTTTATAAATTTTATCTAATTATTTTTAGAGTCAATTGTAAAGAATAATAAATTAGTGAGCATCAGTGAATTAAGATGGAGCTCTGATTTTGCTGATGTATTCTTGGAAGCAATAAAAGAATTATATCATGATATAGGCGACATGAATTTGCGATTAGATACAGGTATCTATTTTTTATATAAAGTATTTCAATTGCATGTTATTATTTCTATTTACAATAATGTTTATTATTTAGGTTTTATGAAAGCTCAGTTGATGATGGAAAATGGTGAAAGATGGAGTTCAGACAAAGTTTTACAGAAATCTAGTTATCCCAACTTGACCATACTTACTCATGCACGTGCCAACAAAGTAAATCCGAAGAACATTTTTCACATTGCTTTTTCATATACACATCAAAGCATAATTAATTAATTATTAAAGATACTAGTGAATTTGGATAAAGCTGAAGGAATTGAATTTCTTAGATTTGGTAATGAATATACAGCAATGGCAAAAAAGGGAATTATTCTAAGTGCTGGTGTAATTGAGAGTCCGAAGTTATTAATGTTATCTGGAATTGGACCAAAAAAACACTTAGAGGATTTGAATGTAAGTAATCTTTATTAACTAATTTAAAACATACATATTTGTTTTACAATTTATAATTTATTGTAAGTCTTATTTTGTCATAATAACGATTTTAGAATAACACATTTACAAGCATATATTGCATAACTTTATATTAATAATATAATAAAATTTTCTCATTTCTCAAAAAGATCAGTATACATTTATTATAAAGATATATATATAAATATATATATATATATATATTATATATATATATTATATATATATAAGATGATAAATCTTATATGAAATAATTAAAATAGTAATTAAATAATTATTTAATTACTATTTTAATTACTATTTTTCAGTACATTTTTTATTGTTTTCTGTAATAATCATTACTAATCATTATTTAGATTAGTGTGATTAATGATTTGCCAGTTGGTCAGACTTTAATGGATCATATATTAACTGGTCTCGATTTGATCATGCTTAATACAAGTCTTGGACTGAATTTTTCTGACATTTCTAATCCTATGTCGGCTCTTAATTATTTCCTTTTTGGAAGAGGTAAGAATATGCTAATACAAATATATCAAAATTATATATATATGCATAGTAATGCTTCTTTCATAAGTTAACTTTTTTTTATTTCTCATTAGCCAAGTGATTAATAGTTATAGTAATTGATGAATAAAATAATAATATGACTATAAGTAATTTTCATAAATACATATGTATTGCAGTTGTTACATTTTGACACATTTAAAGATAATTTATCTATTTATTTAGGACCATGGACATCAGCAGGAGTTGAAGTATTAGGAACTTTTCATAGTGCTTTAAATACAAATAAATCCACAATACCAGATTTGCAATTAATGGTATTACCTCTTGGAGCAGCAAAAGACTACGGCTTCATTCTCAAAAGAGCAATGGGAATTTCTGATGAAGTATATAAAATAAAAAAATACAAATAATAAAGAATAGAAAATAGAGGGAACTGAAAGGAAAATAAAATATTCAAATATTTCTTATGAGAAATTAGTTAAAGATGTCAGACTCAACAAATATAAAATTAAATATAAATAATATCATTGGCAATAAGAGTCTAATGTGGTTAACGTTACATAAATAATTTATTAAAAATTCAAAAAAAGATATTCATGAATAGATATAAATGTAATCGAATCGCGAACGTTTCGACCCTATTTTTGGGTCATCTTCAGCGCAAAAAGAAGGCAGATTATACAATCAAGTTATTTCTTATGAGAACTTATTTCTCTATATATTTCTTTTTCTAGGTTTATAATAAATATTTTGATTCTCTTTCACACGAAAATACAGTTACAATCGCTCCTGTTTTACTACATCCTAAGAGTAGTGGAGAATTACTATTGCAGAGCAGCAATCCCTTTGATGAACCACTAATTGATCCGAAATATTTATCGAATAAGGAAGATATTGATACTCTTATAGAAGGTAATTAAGTGCATACATGGTATATTAAAAAATAAAAATGCATATATGTACAGGATGTTCCAGTTATCTTCCGTCATCTTTCAAAGACAGATTCCTGGGATCATTTGGAGACGATTTTTCCTCAGCGAAAATATCGATGAAGGCCATCATTTTTTGCATGTTCCTAATTTTTGTTATCATATATCTTTGCAATTAAGCCTTAAATTAAAACTCAACTAAAGTAAACTCTATTTAAAATTCGAAGAATGTAGTTTTGCTAATATTTTATTTCTATAAAGCTTAGTTTACGAAAAATCCCTTATTTCCAATCACTTATAATTCGAAAATTATTAGTGCCTCCACATTTTCGTTGAGGATCGTCTTCAGATGATCCTAGGAATCTGTCTTTGAAAGATTAATTATGAGTTTTGGGACACCCTGTATATATATATATATATATATATATATATATATATGTGTATGTATGTATGTATGTATATATATGCAAATATATAGATATTTTTTAATCAATATTATATATATGTTTAGGATTGTATTTTATAAAGAAACTTTTGAAGACGAATGCTTTGAAACGTTATGGTGCGTCTCTCAACAAGCAATGTTTTCCTGGCTGTGAAAATCATACATTTGACACTAGAGAGTATTGGAAGTGTTATGTGCAACATTTAACATTGACATCCTATCATCCAATTGGTACATGCCGTATGAATGATGTTGTTGATAAATCATTCAGGTATTATTTATTTGATGAAATTAAAATTAGAATAAATGGAAACAAAAGAGTAAAACAATTAAAACGAAAGATTAACATAAATCAAATGTAAGATGGACATGTAATAACAATGCGTGCCTTATTTAATGCTGCAAGGCTGATAAATCAATCAAAAAAGAAATAATGATTTTTACATTACATTTATCAATCTAGTGAGAGAGAAAAATAATTTTAAATTAGAATTCAAAAATTATATATAACAGGATTAGAATCTTTAAAAAGAATAAAATAATATGAAGATTAACAAAATAAAAATTCAAATCTGTTGCTTTTATTTACTAATTTTAAATTGACTAGAGCATATATTTTTATTATACTTGCATCTTGCACTTGACTCATTTGTATATGTTAAATACTTCAAATCTTTTACACACATTTTATCTTGTATATACGATAAAATTTTTATCATGTATATACATATTATATTTGTATTGTAGAGTTTATAACATGAAAAATTTGTATGTCGTGGACGCATCGGTTCTTCCGTCTCTACCAAGTGGAAATATCAATGCAGCTGTGCTTATGTTAGCACAAAAAGCTGTCCATATTATTAAAGGTAAAAGGATAAAAGAGAAAAAAAACATACAGAAGCAGTACAAATCATACAACATTTGTTATGTATTTAATGTTTGTGTCAATATGTGTGATGTAGATACAAAAATAAAGCCTATAAGTAACTAAAATAGCATATTGAGTGTACTTATATAATAACGCACATAAAAAATTGATTGTCATCAATAGTGTGATACATGTTTATTGTTATAATAATAAACAAAAATACAAGATTTCTTTTAACTTCTATTAATGATACAGTAATGGTATTCTTCTCCTTTATAATGTATAAATTTTTCTCAATAGAATTTTAAGTATGGCAAAAACACATTTGTTTTAGCAATTTATATTTATTATATTTATTATATGGAATTTACTTGTATTACACATACACACACAAACACATATATATGTATATATATGTGTATGTATATATCAGTATGTTATATATTATATATTAAAAAGTAGAATTGTAAATAAAATTATAAATATTTACAAAGTTATAGTTATTTACTGAAAATGACGACTTATAATAAAATTATAATATATTTATTTCAAAGGAAAAGAGAAGAAAAAAAGTGAAATCTATGCTTATTTTCTGTTAAATTTAGAAATTGAGAAACCAATTAGTAAATAACAGATAAAAAAAAATCCTTATTATTAATGAGCCCATCTTTTCCTATTGTCATTATATCGGGAATAGCCATTGGAACGATGGGTATTCCAATTATCTCTATTATGGTGTGATCTCTCATAATGATCATTTTGTTCTCTGCTTCTTGCCCTATCTTTTTCTCTCTCTCTTTCTCGATTTCTGTCTCTGTTTCTTTCTTGATTTCTATCTCTCTCCTGATTTCTATCTCTCTCCTGTTTTCTATCTCTATTCCTTTGATAAGGATGATTTCGTCTATTCCTATCATCATTGCCAGCGTTTGTATCCAATTGTCTTGGATAGGTCGGAATATTTTGTGAAATATGTGTAAAAAACATTCCACCGCCACTCTGCAGCGCAGGATAATTTCCTAAGATCATTTGTTGCCCTAATTCTAACATATGATTTATGTTGCGAACAGGATTCAAAGATTGTTCCACTTGTAATGACTCGGCATTATTCCTCAGTTGCATGTTAAGGGTACGATTATATAATTCTGTACCATCAAATAAACGTAAAGCATATTCCACAGAATGTATGTGTTTATATGTGATAAATGCAAATGGTCTTTGTTTGCCATCACGATCTTTAGGAATGCTTATTTTTTGTACAGGACCCCCCTAATATAACAAAAATATTTGTATTAACTTCATCTATATAATTTATATTTAATAACATGCTATTTTTAAAAACAATATTTTCTTAATTAAAAATATCCAATATATATATATATGTTTTATATTTGTATATTGTACTAAATACAAAATATAGTGTATACAAATCGAATTGCAAATAAATTGTATAAAATATTTGTAATGTTTATTTAAATAATTGAATTACAGTTATTATGATGTTATTTTATTAGAAGTATTATTAAAAATATATATATATATATATATTAAAAAATAATAATTACTAATAATAATTAATATATTAAAAAAAAATAATTATTACAATAAAATTACAATAGCCATAATATATATGTATACATATATAAAATTTAATAATTATATAATAATTAATAAAATTATTTGAATATACTTGAAAAAAAGTTAGACAACTACTTTTGTTTTTATTTAACTTGTGAAAAAGATATTAATAGGATATTCATATAAATGTGCAATAATTTCATCTCTAATATACGAAGATATATATACTAACTTGTAGGAACAATTCATAGAGAATATCTTCCGTTATTTTATCGCTTAGATTTCCACAATAAAGTGTGCGTGCATTGTCATCCATTTTAAAATATTTTTTTGCACTTTCTTTACCAACGGATCAATCAGGACTATCAAGAATAACTATCAAGAACCTCCTTTTATTTTCACTTTTTTCTCTGCATTTATTTATATATTTATTTGCATAGAAACATTCAAAAAATTACCGTATTTTGAACTATTTTATACCATTAGGTTAGAATCTTAAAAATTATTCTTTCTCTCTCTCTTTCGCTCTTCCTTTTTCTCTGTCTTTGAATCATGATATATGAATATATATGGGTAGCACCCTAGTAAAGGAAGAGCATTTGTCCGAAAAAGTGAAGCCAGAACCGAACAATCTATGACGTCACAAATGACATCACGTAGTGGCGCTAAATTCAAATGCTCAATTAATAACTTTTTCAGTCGTATCTAGAATTCAGTCAACAAAATAATAAATGTTAGATATTTTAATAAACAACTTCAAAAAGTAATGTTTATACATATATTTTTACGTTAACTATTTATTTGTTCTTAAATCTTGTTTAATTATTTAATTTATTCACAAATTGTCAAATCCAAACTTCTCGTTGTAATACATTTTTAGGAAACCTTTTGCAAAGTTTATTCAAATTAATTACAAAATTAAAAACAATTTATCTCGACAGTATTATTATTAATTATATTTCTTTTATTTCTTATATCAAATATTTTACTTGAGAAATAAACTTATAAACTTATAAAAATATTATCTTATATTGCTTATAAATAATAAGACACAGGAAGACCATTATCAGTATTTTTAGAATATCCACAAACGCAGCAACGAACCATTTTTTTTATTTAATGAATTATTTGCTTATTAAAATTACTTATATATTGAATAGTTTTAACTGCACTACCACTATTTGCCATTACTTACTGCTACACACACATCCACGGTCTTAGTGTGGTTCCACAACCTTGCTTTAAGTGAAGGAGTCGTAAGAATTTAACCAATCACAGTTGAATGTGAGAAGAATAATTGAATACGATTGGTTAGTTTCTTACGACTCCGTCAGTTAAAGCAAGGTTGTGGACCCACAGGCCGCATTCAGCGGACTCAACCGCTAAGTAGCAATCGAATATGATTGGTCTCTACTTTCAGATCTGACCAATCAGCGTCGAGTTACATCGGAAAATCTAGTAATGTTACCCAACTGTTGAGTCCGCTGAATGTGGCCACACTTACATACAGGTCTGGAAACTCAGGGTGCCGTCCCATGGACATCGAAATAATCGGAAAACGGAATCGGAAAGGTAGAATGGTGGGGAGCTAACCAATCGGCATCATTCCGTTCCGTTTTTTCACAGCTGGGCTTCCCATGGTGATTATTTTTCGGAACAGACTTCGGCGTAATGTGCGTAAATTCAAATATCTAACTATCACTTAAGAGAGAATGTTGTGATAAAGTTGCCGTTTTATATTTTGATTAAAAAAGGGGATTGTGATGTCATCTGTAAATATTGTAATTATGTATGCTGAGTTATGTTAGATTATAATGTTAATTTAATAATAGAAAGAGTCATACATTTCTAATATTCCATATAAAATATGCTTATAGTAGTTAAAATTCAATTACTTTACTTATTTGTATGATGTCATTTATTTATTATTATTATTTATTATTATAGACAACAAAATGTAGCTACTGCGGATAGGTATTGAAAATGAATGTTCTTTATCAACATTCCTATTTTGCCAATTACAACGATGTATGTTATGTTCTAAGTGTTGATGAGGCTGAAAAAATTCTTATTCTTCAATTCTTAAAAATTGTACATAATATTTTAGTAGTGTTTTTAATTATATATAGTTATGCTCAATATTGAGCATAATGAAAAATTTTTTTGTTTATATTGTATAAAAATACTATTGCTAATATACTATATATAATTAAAAACACTATACTAAAATATTATGTACATTTTTAAGAATTGAAGAATAAGAATTTTACTAAAATATTATGTACAATTTTTCATACTTATCATAAGAATTTTTCCAGCCTCATCAACACTTAGAACATAACATACATCGTTGTAATTGGCAAAATAGGAATGTTGATAAAGAACATTTATTTTCAACACCCATCCGCAGTAGCCACATTTTGTTGTCTAATAATAATAAATAAATGACATCATACAAATAAATAAAGTAATTGAATTTTAACTATAAGCATATTTTATATGGAATATTAATTAGAAATGTATGACTCTTTCTATTATTAAATTAACATTATAATCTAACATAACTCAGCATACATAATTACAATACTTACAGATGACATCACATTCCCCCTTTTAATCAAAATATACATATATGTCGATGGGACACACTAAGTGAGACCTCCCCCACCACCGGAGTTTCCAAACCTGTATGTAAGACACGGTCTTACATACAGGTCTGAGCCTGGTGGTGGGAGGCCTTAGTGTGTCCGTTTTTCGAGAGTTCATGGCTTGCCTGCTAGGTTCGCTGCGATCTAGAAGTCGCATACGAGCGAGAGAGACAGAGATAAAAGGCAATAGTCGGTCTCTCTCTAACATACGTCTCGCATTGCAACTTTTAGATCGCAGCGAACCTAGCAGGCAAGTCGTGAACTCCCGACAACGGACACACTAAGTGAGACCTCCCCCACCACTAAAAAAGACCTGAGTTTCCAGACCTGTATGTAAGACCGTGATGTAAGACCGTGCACACATCTTATATTCATGAGATGACGCCATGTCAGCCATAATGAACAAAATTGTGTGACAAAGTGTAGTCGATATCATCCCTCACTCTTAAAAATCCGGCAAATGCTCCTTCCTTTACTTTTTATTCAATGGTGGCACCCGAGTGACCACGTCGCCAATTAGCTAATGCAAGATAGAACTCTCTAATTGATCAATCGTTGCTGGTTATCCTAGGCCACGGTCTTAAGCCGGATCCACATTGGTTGTATCGTGACGTCGCAAGTCATAAGTCATAGGCAAATTGACCAATCATGGTTAATTATTTTTGAAATAATCGACTATGATTGGTCAATTTGTCTACAACTTATGACTTGCGACATTACGATACGACCAATGTAAATCTGGCTTAAGGTCCATTCTACAATGAGTCGTAGGCAAATTGATCAATCATGATTGATTATTTCAAAAATATATGTATACAATATATTCTATTATGCAAATAACAAAACTAGGAAGTTAAGGTAACTAAGCAGGGGATTAAGAATATATAATTTTTATTATTTTCGATTTAAATCTTAAGCGAATAAGTTTTGTTATGAGAATATAAAATAATTTTATTAAAAATAAAAACAATTTTTGAAAGTAAAAATTATTTATTAATATGATTTGATTTCATCTTCAATCATTATTATTTTTGAAAGCGCATGAAAACATAATTATAATAATTATAATAATAAAATATTATTATAATAATAAATTATAATAATTATAATAATAAAAAAACAAGCAAAAAATAAAACGTTTTTATTTTAAACGATAATTTATTTTTAAGCTACACAAACGAATGACTATAATATGGTCAAAATACTTTGAAGTAATTAAATTGATTAATAAATTTCGAAATAAATACGTATTTGTAATATTATTTATAGAATACTACCTTTTTAAGATTTTTTAACAAATCTTTATTTTTCCACTGCTTTCTTTGTTGTACATGGAATAAATTCAATAAACTTCGTTTTTCGGATTTAAAATGTTGAATTTTAGATGAATTTTATCGCGTCGAAAGGTTTTAGAGTCTCTCTTTCATATATATATATATATATATATAATATTTTGAATATTTATATGAATAAAATATTTAAAAATTATACAAATCTGACGATTAAAATATAAACAAATATTAATTAATGCTTTTAAATCCATCAAAAACAACGTCGCAAATATATTTATTTATGTAATTAATTATCATATATTTGGATATAAAATTATATATTTGTAATATATATGTATATGATATATAATATTAGAGATTATTTTATATTCTTTAATCCGTAAGATAAAGAAATGAGAATTTGTTTCTATCGATTAACACACAAATTAAGGAGACAGACATGAATAATTTAAATTTCCTTTTTCTTAATAGTAATACCTAAACTTCAACATTATTTCAAAAAATATGATATATAATATATAAGATATATAAATATGATATAAAAGATATATAAATATCATTGAACATATAGAATAAAATTATTTTTCGTTATTACATAAATTCTACGTTGCAACAGAAATAATAAAATTTTTATATTACAAACAATTGATAAACGAATTATTAGACGAATTATTCTTTGCGGGTAATCGCAATATTATAATTAATTCTGCAATATTAAATTCGGTGACAGATATTTTTTGAAAGAAACATATATATTAATTTATCAAGATTTTAAATTTATATTTTATTTATTTTTTAAGTAAATTCTTACAATTTATTACAAAAGATATAATCATCAATAACAAAAAGATATAATCATCAATGAACATACAAGTTGTTAAAATTACTAAATATATTAGTGTTCGATGAAAACATTTTAATTACATTAATATAATATTTCATATTATATAATATTATTAGTAAAATAATATTATATTAATAGAAATATTATATGTGATACTGTAAAAAATATTTTTACAGAATTTTTTTTACAGAAATTATTTAATAATAACTAATTATTATTAAACAACCCTTTAAATGTTATGCCTGTAAATTTATGTAATAAGTAGTTAAATATATTGTATAATAAATTAATTAAGTTAATTATATATATATATATATATATATATGTATATATGTATATATATATATATATATGTATATATAGAATTATATTAATTTAATCATACATATATATTTTTAATAATTAATTTATATTAATAATTAATTAATTATTTATATAATTTTTATAATTTCCATAATGATGTTAAATTTAAATATAAAAAAATAGTGATGTTCTTCGTCATATAAAAATTTAGAATTATTTGATTATTATTTTCTACATTTCGAGAGAAATAAAATTGTGTTGTAATAATTTTACAAAAATAAATGTGTATAATAAATTAGAAAAAATAAATTACTACTTTGTTGAGTAATTTGCTTTTATTCTATTGATTTATTAAAATTATTTGAAATATTTTTGTTTATTAAAATTACACAATTTTGCAGATCTCAAAATTTACAAATGTGAAAAAAATGATCTAAACAAAATTATTATATATACTTACATTATTACACAATTATTATACATATTTATCTTACTTTATCTTATTTATTAAAATATAAAAACTAATCATGCATAAGAATATATGCATTGTCTAAATAATTTGGAATTGATAATAAGGTTTTATAATGCACTTAAGAAATTTTATCAATATATACGGATATGTCACTCTTTTCAATAATGCGCAGAACATCAATGTTAACTTTCCAAATTAAAGTTCAATTTCACGTGGCAACTGCAAAATTAGAAATATATATTATTAGTAAAAAAAAAAAAAAAAAGAATATATTATATATATATTATTAATATTGTTAAAATAAAATAAAATAACGTGTACATATATATATAGATATAAAATTAATAATGATAAAAAACTAGACAAATTTAGAAACATTCTGCTTATCATATGGATGAAAAGGAAATCACATTAACATAGATTTAGAAACGCTGTCTTTCCAAACTATAACAATTTGTATATAAAATAAATTACTAGAAATAATATTTTTCTTATCCATTTACATCTATCGATTTAAAGAAATTTTAAATTTTTATTTATAAGGCTCAATCTCAAAGTTTTTGCTAATGTTCTTATTGCTATTTGGATAGCTTTATTATTATTTTTTATCACAAAATTCGAAATAAATAATCTAGGAATTTTTAAATATCTTTGATGGAATTGTGAAATGTTGATAGTATATGAACGAATGATTGCCGAAGAAAATTTTCAGCATCATTTTTAACGAAATATTTATTAATGTTATTAATGCCAAATTCTATCACAAAACATCTTAAGAAAGAAAATGTTTCTAGATTTACGTTTCATAATTATATAAATTTTTTTAAATCTGTGTACGCCATGTTAGAATATACTTTTATATTTCAATCATTTATTTCTAAAACATTATACGTTCTTAATGATATTCTTAATGATACATATTTGTTTTTACAGTTAAATTATTCTTATTTTTATATCTTAAAAAATGGTGTATAGATTTAAGATTATCTTTTCTTTATAGTATAGATTTAACATTACTTTTCCGTTTATAATTTACTTATCATTATTATATTATTATTAGTCTACTTTACTTACGTATTATACCCTGAGTCTGTTAATCCAAGTAATTCTATTGTCTCGATAATGGACAGTGGTTGATTCATTATCTTGATTGCGGCGAAACAACCAGTTGCTCAAGTTATTTAAGTAATATCGTATACGTCTCCTCCTACATTTGTAATCAAAATTCAGTTAAAAAAAATGTTTTTAATAAAATGAAAATTTATAATAAATTAATCAATACTTGTAACGTAACAATTAATAATTATTGCAATAAAATTGTTATAATCATATACTGACTGCAATAAAATAATTATAAAATTAATGATATTATTATTATCTGAATCTTATTCATAACTTTTATAATAAAAGAGCATAGCATTTTTCGAAAAATTTAAATATTGATTTTAATATTATACTTATATTAATAATATCATATTTATATTGATTTTAATATCTATACAATTATTACATGACAATTGTATCTTATATTTGTATCAATGTTATGAATTTAAATCAAAATTTTCTTTTCTTATACTGCATTAATATATACATATGTATGTAACACACCCATCCACATTTCTCTCCCTTCCCACATACACATATATTACACAATCATCCATACATGTGTATACACAGAGAAGCATACACATAATAACACATTTATTATAATTCCGTAAATTTAATCAACTATGAGAATAAAATTTACCAGCAGAAATACTGTAAAAATAAGCAGCATATGAAAAAATTAGTACTGTATAACCATATTTTTGAAAGTAGAATCAAAAAATTAGTTACTCCTTTTTCCACATCATCCTCATTATGAGTCGGTATGTTATTAATTTTGTTATTTATTTCATTGTAATTAGTATATTTATTATTATGGGATATCAGATTATGTATGCTGACTAAAAAATAAATCATATTATTAATTTAATTTATAAATTGAAATGACTCTTATTATTAATTTATTAAAATTGTTTTTTTCATCTCACAAAGGAATATTTAATAATACTATTAATAAAACGAAATTCATAATTGGTATATTAATCCTTACAAAAAATAATATATAATTATTATATATAATCATTATTAATTTAGATTATTAACGTAGGTATACTCATATATATATAGTATATACATTATTAATAAAAGTGTATCCGTGTGCAATAAGCCTATATTATGCATGCTCGTTACTTTTACTCTATATAGATTTAGAATATTATATTTTTCTATAGCTATTCCTTAATAAATTGTTTTGTATTCTTTATACATATGTACTTTTGGATAAATATTGAAAGAAAGAAAGAAAGAAAAAAGTAAAAATCACACAATCATTAAATTCTATCATTTAAATAAGTGCTTTCGATTATAAGTATGACTTAAATAAATCTAATATTATACAAATATTATACAAATATTATTATACAAATTATTATATAAGTTATTATACAATGATTATCTTACTTGGTAAGTGTGAGATAAAAATCATAATAATCATTAGTGAGAATATTAATCTTAAAAATTTCCTTATGATTTCCTTTATTTTAGCAACAGGCATGATACTCGTTTAGCGCTTCTCTTCTTAAACTTCAATAATAATTGAGATTACAATCTTATCGGACCTTTCTTACTCGGTTTTCCGATTCCGTTAATAATATTATGATTCTATATATAAAAAAGAAAAAATTTAATATATATTTTTGCTTGTCGGAAAACACAGTTTTGAAACGAAACAGAAAATAATTTTTTTAAATCACATTAAAAGAGACTTTTAGAATAAAAAAAAATTAATATATAATATATTTTTATATTAATATATAAAAATAATCAAAAATAATTGTGATTACAAATATTTAAAAAAATGCAATTTTGTTTTAATTACTTAAAATATGTTTACTAATATTTCTATCTATTCTATTTTAACTCAAAATATGAATAAGTTTAAAATATTTGTAATCAGATAGTGTAATAATAGTGTTAAAATATATAAAGAACGAATCTGTATTGCCTGTATCTTTCGAGAATTTGGATTAAATTGACATTACATGATGGTTCAAACAAATTTGATACAGTGAAATTTGTAATAGTTTGAATGAATTGAACGGTATAACAAATTAGAACGATCATATGGTAATTTTATTCTAATAATACTAACAACAAAAATAATGTAAAAAAATAATATATATATTTCTTAATATTTCTTGAATTATATAAATTTCGTTTACTTTAAAAAAATTATGTAAATCATTAACAATAAAGAAAATTAAATTTAAATTATGTTATAATTTCTTAATGTATCTTAATAATAATTGAAAAATAATTGAAAAATTTAGTATTTAGGTCTCTCGTCGATTGCTCTCCGGTTCTGGTAGTTATGATTTTAATTTTGAAAAGAAATTACGTGCACGAAAGCTCGAAAATTACATCCTCTTTATGTAATCCTTATATTGATCTTAATAATTAAAAGAAAAAAATAAAATATAAAATCTTATTGTTCAAATAACGGGTTCAAATCGGGTTTATAAAAATATATATGAGCCGTCCACAGGCTAAAAATTAACTCCATTTGTTGATATTTTTTAAATTTTAGTGCCGAAGCACTTAATTGATCATGCAATGCCAGATTAACATGATTCTCATAGTATGTGAAGCAAGTAATAGAGATATAAGAACTTGTTTGCTTCAATCAAAATGTTTAAAATCGCAGAAGGACAAAATTCTATAACTGAAAGGCAAATACTAATAAAAATAAAATTAGATTATAGTTTTGCACACATACACAATTATAAATTCATAATATTCAACATCGATCCTGTAATTTTCACTGATTGTATAACCGAGACATTCTCAGTTTCATGAATTTTCTGATAATTAAATCTATCATCTCACATGTATCCAGAGAATCTTTAAGTTTATATTATAGTTTATATATTTATATCTGTTGATTAGAATATAATCTATAATAATAGGATTTATATAAATTAAAACAGCATATATCATTAATATTATCAATTCATTTAAATTTTAAGTAGCGATGGAATTTGTTAGAGAGTTTGATAATCAAATCTGATTGGATTTATAATCTATTCTTTTACTTATTGAATGCACTTGATACATATTTTACATACATACTTTACATTTATTTTCCCACTAACATTTTTTATAAATTTCAGAATCACGAAAATAATTTAACAATATTAATTATCATCTGAATTCATGTTAAGAAATATTTGTCAAATGAAAGAATTCGAAATATCGACCCGAAAATGAATAACTGGAGGTACATGATCACGTTCGTGTATTAAATTACATATTGAACTAAAACATCTCTTTGATCTCCCTCGAGTAACTAAAACGATGATAAAATCCTTGGCGCGCAATTTCACGTCAGAAAAGACATGCTTCCTTCGAGGATCAAATATCTGATATTCCTTCTTCAACGATTATTTATGAACAATACCCTACCTCTCTTGTAGTTATCACAATCGGTCTAAACACCTGTGTCAAAGCTAGGATAAAAAAAAGCCTCTGTATAAGACGACGTAGCGAAGTTGACGACGACGACGATGATGAAAACGAAATGCCTACGGTTTTAGTCACATGCGTTCGAAAGCACTATTAATACTATCGACTTCATCGAATTGTACACATTATTACACCGAAGTCACATGTTTATTTTGCTTTCCTCTTCCTCTCCTTCTCTCGAATCTTCTCTTCCGGCTCGCTTCGTTTCTCGGGGATCCGCGGGAAAATTAAAAATGTTTTCTTGTTATATGAAAATTATTACGAGAACTTTAATGATTTTTTATACATAATAAATATAATAAAAGATTATTTTTATCACTTTTAACGTAAGAAGCATGAGAAATAATGGAGTAAGAACTGTTATCAACTGGCTTCATTTTTACTTTAGCAACAAATAATTATGTCACATCGGTTCAAGATGTATGCAATTGTGTAAATATATATTCTGTCCATCTTATTTTTCAAGAGAAAACATTCTTCCTTCCTGTTTTTCTATTTTTTCTCCCGATATTAATATGTTTGTAATGCATAAAACCAATAACAGTTCGGATGAAATGATAAATATTGTTAGGAACTATTCGTAAAATGATACAAAATACATAATCGCATGTACATATATTTAAAATTAAAATATATAGTAATATAGTAATATATATAGTAATATATAGTAATATATCTTTTCGGTTTCTTTGTCCTTCAATTGAATGGATTAAATGAAAATTTTACAGGATAGAAATATTTTAGATCCTTTAACAGCTGAAAATGAAAAATACATATTTATTATATGCTGCGAAAAATTTTTTCGCTATTTTAAGCTTTTATAATTTATTCATATTTTAGAAAGCGATAAGTATACACTTGCGAGTTTAGTTCTTTTGGATTTTTAATAATTTTAAGAAAATTAATGTTTTCTTTTATCGTGACAGAAAAATTGTTGTTTTCGTGTTCTTTTAATTTATCTTGGATCATTTTAATAAACGAAACAGGAACTTGGCTTTCGTAATAATCGAATATATATAAAGTCAGGATTCTTACTATTTGATTAGCCATCAGCTTGTTACACATCTCGCAGATGAAATTAACATTCTTGAAATTAACATTCTTGTTTTACGTGCCTACAAAAACTGCAATACCTGTATGATGGGTTGCATCTCTTCGAACATTTTCGAGTCGCTCATCTTTACTGCATTGTTTTAAATTAAACGGTTCATATACCTCAATAAAAAACACATTATATTAATGCAAGAAATATATATATATATATATATATATATATATACATATATACATATTAGGGTGTTTCTTAAAAATCAACTTTTGAAAAAATATAGGAGGACCTCTTTATTTACTTTTTTTTTGTTAAAATATGAGTACATGGATTTTTAATTTGAGTAAGCTTTAGAGGTCGCTACCTGAAAGTTTTAGAAAGTTATGAAATTTTTCAAAACGTTTTTCAAACGTTTATTACTTTCAGTATAAAAATAACTGCTAACCATTGTTTATATCATAAGTCATTATAAAATATATCCATCATATAATGGAAATTATATTTGTGTCGAATTTTCTATATCAATCAATTAACAAAAGATCGAGAGACCTATCGTACTTTATTTGCATACCCTTTCCGTCCATTGGCAGAATTCGTTTCTTAGCAGCATTCTGTCTAGGTCCCAATCTGGAATATGACTTGTCGTCATATTATTGCTTCATGTTGTACAACAGTCTCAGGATATTTATTATTCAGCTAGAGCATTTTGGAGTCGAAGTCATCACGCTTCTTTAGCTCACGTTTAACAGTTCAAGTATTCGCTTAACAACGATCGTACTTTATCATTATCATTGTTGATGCAGTCAATGTAGCTGATAAAAACAATACAAGCCGGTAAACGTTGATGAGTAATTATATGTTTTTTTCAATAGAATCGGTATTAAATGTTTTATATCTTTCCGCTACTTGTATTTTTTCTTTTCTCGGCATTTTTGTCGACTACAGTTTATTAGAGTATAATATATTGAAATATAAAGGAAAGCAAAGCGCATCTCATATTTTTTAATAACAAGAAAGATAATAAAATTGTAATAAGATTGTATAATTTTTATTGCTTTCAATTTAAATCTTAAGCGAATATGTTTTGTTATGAGAATGTAAAATAATTTCATTAAAAATAAAAACAATTTTTGAAAGTACAAATTATTCATTAATATTTGATTTCATCTTCAATCATTATTATTTTTAAAAACATATGAAAACATTGTAATAATAAAAAAACAAGCAAAAAATAAAATATTTTTAATTTTAACGATAATTTAATTTTTAAGCTACACAAACGAATAACTATAATATAATCAAAATATTTTTAAATTAAATTGATTAAAATTAAATTGATTTAAAATTAAATTGATTAATAAATTTCGAAATAAATACATATTTGTAATATTATTTAAAGAGTACTACTTTTTTAAGATTTTTTAACAATTCTTTATTTTTCTACTTTCTTTATTGTACATGAAACATTTATTTAATAATAATAAGCTTCGTTTTTTTTTAATTAAATATGCCAAACGATGTTCGATGAATTTTATTTTGCGCTGAAAGAAACTTATAGAGTCTCTCTTTCATATATATATGTATATATAATATTTTTGATATGAATAAAATATTTAAAAATTATACAAGACTGACGATTAAAATGTAAACAAATATTAATTAATGCTTTTAAACCCATGAAAACCCTTTTTTGAATTATTTGTCAAGATTTTAAATTTATATTCTTTTAGTAGATTCTTACAATTTATTACAAAAGATATAATTATCAGTAAACATATAAGTAACGATATAAATGTAATACATAAATCATAAATAAATGTAGATTATCTAACATAAGAAATTATTAAAATAAAATTATAAAATTATCAAATGTAAAAAAGTCAGTTGCCAAAAATTGAATTATGTATGAATTAATATTCACAATGTATATAATATGTATATATTAATTAATACAAAATATGAAACATTTATAATACGACGTTTACATATGTTTGTGCGTATATTAATTGCATATTTTTAAATATTGTCAATATTACTAAATATATTGTTCCATAAAAATATACATTTTAATTATATTAATATAATATTTAATATTGTATAATATTATAAATAAAATAATATTATACAAATAAAAATATTATATATAATATTATGAAGAATGTTATATGTTTTAGCAATTACTTAATAATATCTAATTATGATTAAATAGCTCTTTACATCTTATGCCTGTAAATTTATGTAATTTATGTAATAAGTAGTTAAATATATTGTATATAATAAATTAATTAAGTTAATTATATATATATATATATATATATATGTATATATAAATTATATTAATTTAGTTATACATATATATTTTTAATAATTAATTTATATATTAATATATAAATTAATATATTAATAATTAATTAATTATTTATACAATTTTTATAATTTTTAAAATTGATGTTAAATTTAAATAAATTTAAATAAATTTAAAAAAATTAATGATGTTCTTTGTCAAATAAAAATTTAGAATTATTTTGTTATTATTTTTTACATTTCGAGAAAAATAAAATTGTGTTGTAATAATTTTACAAAAATAAATGTGTATAATAAATCAGAAAAAATAAATTACTACTTTGTTGAGTAATTTGCTTTTATTCTATTGATTTATTAAAATTATTTGAAATATTTTTGTTTATTAAAATTACACAATTTTGCAGATCTCAAAATTTACAAATGTGAAAAAAATGATCTAAACAAAATTATTATATATACTTACATTATAACACAATTATTATACATATTTATCTTACTTTATCTTATTTATTAAAATATATAAACTAATCATGCATAAGAATATATGCGTTGTCTAAATAATTTGGAGTTGAGAATAGAGTTTTATAACGCACTTAAGAAATTTTATCAATATATGTATACAGATATGTCACTCTTTTCAATAATGCGCAGAACATCAATGTTAATTTTCCAAATTAAAGTTCAACTTCACGTGGCAACTGCAAAATTAGGAAAATATATTATTAATACTGTTAAAATAATAAAATAACGTGTACATATATATATATATATATATATATCTACATATATGTATATATATATATATATATATATATATATATGTAGATATAAAATTAATAATGATAAAAAACGAGACAAATTTAAAAACATTCTGCTTATCATATGGACGAAAATAAAAGGAAATCACATTAACATAGATATAGAAACGCTGTTTCCAAACTATAACAATTTGTATGTAAAATAAATTACTAGGAATAATATTTTTCTTATCCATTTACATCTATCGATTTAAAGAAACTTTAAATTTTTATTTATAAGGTTCAATCTCAAAGTTTGTTTTTTTGCTAATATTCTTATTGCTATTTGGATAGCTTTATTATTATTTTGTGTAACAAAATTCGAAATAAATACTCTAGGAATTTTTAAATATCTTTGATGGAATTGTGAAATGTTGATAGTATATGAACGAATGATTGCCGAAGAAAATTTTCAGCATCATTTTTAACGAAATATTTATTAATGTTGTTAATGCCAAATTCTTTCACAAAACATCTTAAGAAAGAAAATGTTTCTAGATTTACGTTTCATAATTATATACATTTTTTTAAATCTGTGTACGCCATGTTAGAATATACTTTTATATTTCAATCATTTATTTCTAAAACATTATACGTTCTTAATGATATTCATATTTGTTTAGTTAAATTATTCTTATTTTTATGTCTCAAAAAATGGTGTATAGATTTAAGATTATCTTTTCTTTATAGTATAGATTTAAGATTATTTTTCCGTTTATAATTTACTTATCATTAGTCTACTTTACTTACGTATTATACCCGAGTCTGTCTACTCCAAGTAATTCTATTGCGTCGATAATGGACAGTGGTTGATTCATTATCTTGATTGCGGCGAAACAACCTGTTGCTCAAGTTATTTAAGTAATGTCGTATACGTCTCCTCCTACATTTGTAATTAAAATTCAGTATACAGTTAAAAAAAAATGTTTTTAATAAAATGAAAATTTATAATAAATTAATCAATACTTGTAACGTAACAATTAATAATTATTGCAATAAAATTGTTATAATCATATACTGACAACAAAATAATTATAAAATTAGTGATAATTATTATTATATTTATCTGAATCTTATTCATAACTTTTATAATAAAATAGCATAGCATTTTTCGAAAAATTTAAATATTGATTTTAATATTATACTTATATTGATAATATCATACTTATATTGATTTTAATATCTATATAATTATTACAATTGTATCTTATATTTGTATCAATGTTATGAAATTAAATCAAATATTTTTTTTCTTATAATGCATTAATATATATATATATATATATGTATGTAACACACTCACCCATTTCTCTCTCTTTCCACACATACATATATTACACAATCATTCATACATGTATATACACAGAAGCATACACATAATAACATATTTATTATAATTTCGTAAATTTAATCAACTATGAGAATAAAACTATAAAAATAAAATTTACCAGTAGAAACACAGTAAAAATAAGCAGCATATGAGAAAATTAGTACTGTATAACCATATTTTTGAAAGTAGAATCGAAAAATTATTTACTTCTTTTTCCACATCATCCTCATTATGAGTCGGTATGTTATTAGGTTTGTTATTTATTTCATTGAAATTAGTATATTTACATTTATGGGATATCAGATTATGTATGCTGACTAAAAAAATAAATCATATTATTAATTTAATTTATAAATTGAGATGACTCTTATTATTAATTTATTAAAATTGTTTTTTTCATCTCACAAAGGAATATTTAATAATACTATTAATAAAACGAAATTCATAATTGGTATATTAATCTTCTTACAAAAAATACGATATAATTATTATATATAATCATTATTAATTTAGATTATTAACGTAGGTATACTCATATATATAGTATATACAGTTATTAGTAACAGTATATCCGTGTGCAATAAGTCTGTATTATGCATGCTTGTGCACGTTACTTTTACTCTATATAAATTTAGAATATTTTTCTATAGCTATTCCTTAATAAATTGTTTTGTATTCTTTATACATATGTAATTTTAGATAAATATTGAAAGAAAGAAAGAAAGAAAGAAGTAAAAATCACACAATCATTAAGTTTTATCATTTAAATAAGTGCTTTCGATTATAAGTATGACCTAAATAAATCTAATATTATACAAATATTATACAAATATTATTATACAAATTATTATATAAGTTATTATACAATGATTATCTTACTTGGTATGCATGAGATAATGATCATAATAATCATTAGTGAGAATATTAATCTTAAAAATTTCTTTATGATTTCCTTTATTTTAGGCATGATGGATACTCGTTTAGCGCTTTTCTTCTTAAATTTCAATAATAATTGAGATTGCAATCTTATCGGACTTTTCTTACTCGGTTTTCCGGTTCCGTTAATAATATTACGGTTCTGTATGAAAAAAAAAATATTTAATATATATTTTTTGCTTATCGGAAAACATAGATTTGAAACGAAACAGAAAATAAATTTTTTAAATCACATTAAAAGAGACTTTTGGGATAAAATAAAAAAAAATTACAATATAATATATTTTTATATTAATATATAAAAATAATCAAAAATAGTTGTAATCAGATAATATAATAATAGTGTTAAAATATATAAAAAACGAGTCTGTATCTCTCGAGAATTTGGATTAAATTGACGTTACATAATGGTTCGAAACAAATTTGATACAGTGAAATTTGTAATAGTTTGAATGAATTGAACAACAAATTACAAATTACAATTATATGGTAATTTTATTCTAATAATGCTTAACAACAAAAATAATGTAAAAAAATAATATGTATATTTCTTGATATTTCTTAAATCTTATAAATTTCATTTAATTTAAAAAAATTATATGAATCATTAACATTAAAAAGAATTCCATTTAAATTATTTTATAACTTCTTAATGTATCTTAATAATAATTGAAAAAAAATAAATTTCAAAAATTAACGATTGTAAATTATATCTTTTTTTATAAGAAGTACAATTGAATCAAACGGATTCTGTAATCATAATCGTGAGCGTGCGAGAAACATTATCATGACAAATAAACTGCTGTTTCTGTGGCTGATTATACTACTTTGTTAGTATAAGCCAGAATTTAGGTCTCTCGTCAATTGCTCTCTCGCTCTGGTAGTTATGATTTTAGTTTTGAAAAGAAATTACGTGAGCGGAAACTCGAAAATTATATCCTCTTTATGTAATCCTTATATTGATCTTAATAATTAAAAGAAAAAAATAAAATATAGAATCTTATTGTTCAAATAACGGGTTCAAATCGAGTTTATAAAAATATATATAAGCCGTCCACGGGCTAAAAATTAACTCCATTTGTTGATATTTTGTAAATTTTGCCGTAGCACTTAAATGATCATGCAATGCCAGATTAACATGATGATTCTCATAGTATGTAAAGCAAGTAATAGAGATATAAGAACTTGTTTGCTCCAATCAAAATGTTTAAAATCGCAGAAGGGCAAAATTCTATAACTGAAAGGCAAATACTAATAAAAATAAAATTACATTACAGTTTTGCACACGTACACAACTATAAATTCATAATATTCATCGATCCTGTAATTTCCACTGATTGTATAACCGAGACATTCTCAGTTTCATGAATTTTCTGACGATTAATTAAATCTAATATATCATCTCACATGTATCCAGAGAATCTTTAAATTTATATTATATTCTATTGATTAAAATATAATACATAATAATAGGATTTATATAAATTAAAACGTATATTATTAATATTAAATTTTAAATAGCGATGGAAATTGTTAGAGAGTTTGATAGCAAATCTTATTGGATTTTTAATCTATTCTTTTGCTTATTGAATGCACTTGATACGTATTTTACATACATACTTTACATTTATTTTCGCGCGAACATTTTTCATAAATTTCAGAATCACGAAAATAATTTAATAATCTTAATTATCACCTGACGTTAAGAAATATTTATTAACTGAAATAATTCGAAATATCGACTCGAGAATGATTAACTCGAAGTATATGATCACGTTCGTGCATTATGCGACATATCGAACCGAAACTTTCTCTTTGATCTCCCTCGAACTAAAACGATGATAAAATCCTTGACGCGCAATTTCACGTCGGAAAAGACATGCTTCCTTTGAGGATGGGTATCAAATAAATCTGGTATTCCCTCCTCAACGATTATTTATGAACAATACCTTAACATAGAGCTCTCTCGTAGTTATCACGATCAATCTAAGCACCTGATCAAAGCTGGGATAAAAAACCCTTTGCACAAGACGACGTAGCGAAGATGACGACGACGACGACGACGATGAAAACGAAGTGTCTACGGTCACATGCGTTCGAAACCGCTATTAATACTATCGACTTCATCGAGTTGTACACATTATCATACCGAAGTCACAACATCTTTGTTTTGCTTTCCTCTTTTTCTCCTTCTCTCGAATCTTCTCTTACGGCTCGCTTCGTTTCTCGGGGATTCGCGGGAAAATTAAAAATGTTTTCTTGTTATATGCAAATTATTACGAGAACTTTAATGATTTTTTATACATAATAAAAGATCATTTTTATCATTTTTAACGTAAGAAGCATGAGAAATAATGGAGTAAGAATTGTTATCAATGGCTTTATTTTTATTTTATCAACAAATAATTATGTCACATCGGTTTAAGGTATGTGTAATTGTGTAAATATATATTCTGTGCATCGTATTTTTCAAGAAAAAACATTCTTCCTTCCTGTTTTTCTATTTTTTTCTCCAGATATTAATATGTTTGTAATGCATAAAACCAATAACAGTCCGGATGAAATAATAAATATTGTTAGGAACTATTCGTAAAATGGTACAAAATACACAATCGCACACTGAGAAAAATGAGAGAAATCTTCGATGAAAAGGTAATGAACGGATATTATACCGATCACTTTAATTGGATATCTGATCGGAAAATTCTGAATTTTGAACTTTTTGATCAGATATTCGATCGATTTTTTCTGATTGGATATCTGACCGATTTCTTTTTTCTCCGATTAAAGTGATCGATATAATATCCATTCGTTTCCTTTTCATTGGTTTTTTTCTCAGTGTATATACATATATTTAAAATTAAAATACAGTTATATTATATAATTATATCTTTTCGGTTTCTTTCGGTCGCCAATATCTGTTTTTGTCATTCTTATATTCTTTTGACACTAAGATTCGATTTTATATAGTAATTCTTTTTCTGTCAAAATAAACAGTTCATACCACCGTAATATTATATCTTTTTATTCTTTTTTCTATTTCTCGTACGCATACATTTCCTTTTTATACATGAATTACATCTTCAACAAGTTTTCAACTTTAAGATATTTATAAAATTTATAAGGATTCGCAATATACAAAATAATAAAGTTTCGGTATATATAAATCTAATATTTTGTATTCCATTGTAATACGTTGTCATATATTTGTTAAATTATTTTCTTGGAATCATTGGAAATTATTCCATACTCAGAGAAAATGCAATATTTTTTAAAACTTCGTAATTTTATATTTTGTTGTAAAAAGACAAATATGTTTTTTTATTTATCACAAAAAATAGTGGCTCGAAAAGAGAATAGCATCTTTATAAATTTATTTATATTTATTCTCTAAACTTAAAAAATGTAATCAATACATTTAAACAAATTAGAAAATTTATTATAGAAATTCTAAGATGGAACAAATAAAATAATAAATATAATACATATCATTTGTAAATATAGTACAACTGATAAAATTATTGTTTCTCCAAAGTTCATTTTAATATTGATATTTATAATGAAATGTCCGAAACAAAATCTTTATAGGAATTTTATACTCGTACTTTTCTTTTTTACATTTCGATATATAACGCTGTACATATAATAACAAAAAATAATAACATATAATAATAACAAAAAATATCAATCTTTTTCGTCAAGATCACATTTATCTGTACAACAGAATTGACTTTAAACGCGAGCGCTATATGGGACGATGACATGTCGCAAAATCTACGAATTAGAAAAAAAATGCATATAAAATGTAATATATATATATATATATATATATGTGTGTGTGTGTGTGTGTGTGTGTGTGTGTGTGTGTGTGTGTGTGTGTGTATATGTAATAAACTTTTGTACGAATAAGGATTGAGCTAAGCGAGTTTCGATTATCCGCAGGAATAACAATTTTAACTAATGACTGTAGAAGGAGAAATTCTTGTCGGTTATGCTTGCTTTGTTATATTATATCTTTTTAGGCAAATAAACTTCTGGTACTTTGATGTCCTCCAATTGAATTAAATGATTATACTGGATTAAATGAAAATTTTACAGGATAGAAATATTTTAGATTATTTAACAGCTGAAAATGAAAAATACATATTTATTATATGCTGCGAAAAATTTTTCGCTACTTTAAGCTTGTATAATTTATTCATATTTTAGAAAGCGATAAGTATACACTTGCGAATTTAGTTCTTTTGGATTTTTAATAATTTTAATAAAATTAATGTTTTTTTTTATCGTAACATAAAAGTTGTTTGTTGTTCTCGCGTTC
>JAPIVC010000654.1:0-57837 GCA_030586385.1 Camponotus fellah | reverse complement strand
GCATGCGTCTTGCGCTATTTGAAAATAAAGTGTTTTCCTCGTCTGTACGCATCCAAGTATGCCGAATGCAACTTGTGCTTTCTGGAGAAAAAGTGTTTTTCTCATCTGTACGCATCCAAGTATGTCGCATGCGTCTTGCGCTATATGAAAATAAAGTGTTTATCTCGTCAGTACGCATCCAAGTATGTCGAATGCGACTTGTGCTATCTGTAAAAAAAGTGTTTTTCTCGTCTGTACGCATCCAAATATGTCGCATGCGTCTTGCGCTATATGAAAATAAAGTGTTTATCTCGTCAGTACGCATCCAAATACGTCTTATGGTCGGACGCTATCTGGAAAAAAAGTGTTTTTCTCGTCTGTATACATCCAAGTATGTCGCATGCGACTTGCGCTATTTGAAAATAAAGTGTTTATCTCGTCAGTACGCATCCAAATAAGTTTTATGGTCGGACGCTAACTGGAAAAAAAGGTTTTTCTCGTCTGTACGCATCCATGTATCTCGCATGCGTCTTGCGCTATTTGAAAATAAAGTGTTTATCTCGTCAGTACGCATCCAAATAGGTCTTATGGTCGAACGCTTTCTGGAAAAAAAGTGTTTTTCTCGTCTGTACGCATCCAAGTATGTGGCATGCGTCTTGCGCTATATGAAAATGAAGTGTTTATCTTGTCAGTACACATCCAAATAGGTCTTATGGTCAGACGCTATCTGGAAAAAAAGTGTTTTTCTCGTCTGTACGCATCCAAGTATGTCGCATGCGTCTTGCGCTATTTGAAAATAAAGTGTTTATCTCGTCAGTACGCATCCAAGTATGTCGAATGCGACTTGTGTTATCTGGAAAAAAGTGTTTTTCTCGTCTGTACGCATCCAAGTATGTCGCATGCGTCTTGCGCTATATGAAAATAAAGTGTTTATCTCGTCAGTACGCATCGAAATAGGTCTTATGGTCGGACGCAATCTCGAAAAAAGTGTTTTTCTCGTCTGTACGCATCCAAGTATGTCGCATGCGTCTTGCGCTATTTGAAAATAAAGTGTTTATCTCATCAGTACGCATCCAAATAGGTCTTATGGTCGGACGCTATCTGGAAAAAAGTGTTTTTCTCGTCTGTACGCATCAAAGTATGTCGCATGCGTCTTGCGCTATTTGAAAATAAAGTGTTTTTCTCGTCTGTACGCATCCAAGTATGTCGAATTCGACTTGTGCTATCTGAAAAAGTGTTTTCTCTTCGGTCGCATGCGTCTTGCGCTATTTGAAAATAAAGTGTTTTTCTCGTCTGTCGATCCAAGTATGTCGCCTGCGACTTGCGCTATTTGGAAATAAAGTGTTTATCTCGTCAGAATGCATCCAAATAGGTCTTATGGTCGGACACTATCTGGAAAAAAAGTGTTTTTCTTATCTGTACGCATCCAAGTATGTCGCATGCGTCTTGCGATATTTGAAAATAAAGTGTTTATCTCGTCAGTACGCATCCAAATAGATCTTATGGTCGGACGATATCTGGAAAAAAAGTGTTTTTCTCATCTTCACGCATCCAAGTATGTCGCATGCGTCTTGCGCTATATGAAAATAAAGTGTTTATCTCGTCAGTACGCATCCAAATAGGTCTTATGGTCGCACGCTATCTGGAAAAAAAGTGTTTTTCTCGTCTGTATGCATTCAAGTATGTCGCATGCGTCTTGCGCTATATGAAAATAAAGTCTTTATCTCGTCAGTACACATCCAAATAGGTCTTATGGTCGGACGCTATCTGGAAAAAAAGTGTTTTTCTCGTCTGTACGCATCCAAGTATGTCGCATGCGTCTTGCGCTATTTGAAAATAAAGTGTTTTCCTCGTCTGTACGCATCCAAGTATGCCGAATGCAACTTGTGCTTTCTGGAGAAAAAGTGTTTTTCTCATCTGTACGCATCCAAGTATGTCGCATGCGTCTTGCGCTATATGAAAATAAAGTGTTTATCTCGTCAGTACGCATCCAAGTATGTCGAATGCGACTTGTGCTATCTGAAAAAAGTGTTTTTCTCGTCTGTACGCATCCAAATATGTCGCATGCGTCTTGCGCTATATGAAAATAAAGTGTTTATCTCGTCAGTACGCATCCAAGTATGCCGAATGCGACTTGTGCTATCTGTAAAAAAAGTGTTTTTCTCGTCTGTACGCATCCAAGTATGTCGCATGCGTCTTGCGCTATATGAAAATAAAGTCTTTATCTCGTCAGTACGCATCCAAATAGGTCTTATGGTCGGACGCTATCTGGAAAAAAGTGTTTTTCTCGTCTGTACGCATCCAAGTATGTCGCATGCGTCTTGCGCTATTTGAAAATAAAGTGTTTATCTCGTCAGTACGCATCCAAGTATGCCGAATGCGACTTGTGCTTTCTGGAAAAAAAGTGTTTTTCCATCTGTACGCATCCAAGTATGTCGCATGCGTCTTGCGCTATATGAAAATAAAGTGTTTATCTTGTCAGTACACATCCAAATAGGTCTTATGGTCGGACGCTATCTGGAAAAAAGTGTTTTTCTCGTCTGTACGCATCCAAGTATGTCGCATGCGTCTTGCGCTATTTGAAAATAAAGTGTTTTTCTCGTCTGTACGCATCCAAGTATGTCGCATGCGTCTTGCGCTATTTGAAAATAAAGTGTTTTTCTCGTCAGTACGCATCCAAGTATGTCGCATGCGACTTGCGCTATCTGGAAAAAAGTGTTTTTCTCGTCTGTACGCATCCAAGTATGTCGCATGCGTCTTGCGCTATTTGAAAATAAAGTGTTTTCCTCGTCTGTACGCATCCAAGTATGCTGAATGCGACTTGTGCTATCTGGAAAAAAAGTGTTTTTCTCATCTGTACGCATCCAAGTATGTCGCATGCGTCTTGCGCTATTGAAAATAAAGTGTTTTTCTCGTCTGTACGCATCCAAGTATGTCGCATGCGTCTTGCGCTATTTGAAAATAAAGTGTTTTTCTCGTCAGTACGCATCCAAGTATGTCGCATGCGACTTGCGCTATCTGGAAAAAAAGTGTTTTTCTCGTCTGTACGCATCCAAGTATGTCGCATGCGTCTTGCGCTATTTGAAAATAAAGTGTTTTTCTCGTCTGTACGCATCCAAGTATGCCGAATGCGACTTGTGCTATCTGAGAAAAAGTGTTTTTCTATCTGTACGCATCCAAGTATGTCGCATGCGTCTTGCGCTATTTGAAAATAAAGTGTTTATCTCGTCAGTACGCATCCAAGTATGTCGCATGCGTCTTGCGCTATTTGAAAATAAAGTGTTTATCTCGTCAGTACGCATCCAAGTATGTCGTATGCGACTTGGCTATCTGGAAAAAAAGTGTTTTTCTCGTCTGTACGCATCCAAGTATGTCGCATGCGTCTTGCGCTATTTGAAAATAAAGTGTTTATCTCGTCAGTACGCATCCAAATAGGTCTTATGGTCGGACGCTATCTGGAAAAAAGTGTTTTTCTCGTCTGTACGCATCCAAGTATGTCGCATGCGTCTTGCGCTATTTGAAAATAAAGTGTTTTTCTCGTCTGTACGCATCCAAGTATGCCGAATGCGACTTGTGCTTTCTGGAGAAAAGGTGTTTTTTCTCACTGTACGCATCCAAGTATGTCGCATGCGTCTTGCGCTATATGAAAATAAAGTGTTTATCTTGTCAGTACGCATCCAAATAGGTCTTATGGTCGGACGCTATCTGGAAAAAAAGTGTTTTTCTCGTCTGTACGCATCCAAGTATGTCGCATGCGTCTTGCGCTATTTGAAAATAAAGTGTTTATCTCGTCAGTACGCATCCAAATAGGTCTTATGGTCGGACGCTATCTGGAAAAAAAGTGTTTTTCTCGTTTGTACGCATCCAAGTATGTCGCATGCGTCTTGCGCTATTTGAAAATAAAGTGTTTATCTCGTCAGTACGCATCCAAATAGGTCTTATGGTCGGACGCTATCCGGAAAAAAAGTGTTTTTCTCGTCTGTACGCATCAAAGTATGTCGCATGCGTCTTGCGCTATTTGAAAATAAAGTGTTTTTCTCGTCTGTACGCATCCAAGTATGCCGAATGCGACTTGTGCATTCTGGAAAAAAAGTGTTTTTCTCATCTGTACGCATCCAAGTATGTCGCATGCGTCTAGCGCTATTTGAAAATAAAGTGATTATCTCGTCAGTACACATCCAAATAGGTCTTATGGTCGGACACTACCTGGAAAAAAGTGTTTTTTCTCGTCTGTACGCATCCAAGTATGTCGCATGAGACTTGCGCTATTTGAAAATAAAGTGTTTATCTCGTCAGGACGCATCCAAGTATGTCGCATGCGTCTTGCGCTATTTGAAAATAAAGTGTTTATCTCGTCAGTACGCATCCAAATAGGTCTTATGGTCGGACGCTATCTGGAAAAAAGTGTTTTTCTCGTCTGTACGCATCCAAGTATGTCGCATGCGTCTTGCGCTATATTGAAAATAAAGTGTTTATCTCGTCAGTACGCATCCAAATAGGTCTTATGGTCGGACGCTATCTGGAAAAAAAGTGTTTTTCTCGTCTGTACGCATCCAAGTATGTCGCATGCGTCTTGCGCTATTTGAAAATAAAGTGTTTATCTCGTCGGTACGCATCCAAATAGGTCTTATGGTCGGACGCTATCTGGAAAAAAAGTGTTTTTCTCGTCTGTACGCATCCAAGTATGTCGCATGCGTCTTGCGCTATTTGAAAATAAAGTGTTTTTCTCGTCTGTACGCATCCAAGTATGCCGAATGCGACTTGTGCTTTCTGGAGAAAAAGTGTTTTTCTCATCTGTACGCATCCAAGTATGTCGCATGCGTCTTGCGCTATATGAAAATAAAGTGTTTATCTTGTCAGTACACATCCAAATAGGTCTTATGGTCAGACGCTATCTGGAAAAAAAGTTTTTTTCTCGTCTGTACGCATCCAAGTATGTCGCATGCATCTTGCGCTATTTGAAAATAAAGTGTTTATCTCGTCAGTACGCATCCAAATAGGTCTTATGGTCGGACGCTATCTGGAAAAAAAGTGTTTTTCTCGTTTGTACGCATCCAAGTGTGTCGCATGCGTCTTGCGCTATTTGAAAATAAAGTGTTTATCTCGTTAGTACGCATCCAAATAGGTCTTATGGTCGGACGCTATCTGGAAAAAAAGTGTTTTTCTCGTTTGTACGCATCCAAGTATGTCGCATGCGTCTTGCGCTATTTGAAAATAAAGTGTTTATCTCGTCAGGACGCATCCAAGTATGTCGCATGCGTCTTGCGCTATTTGAAAATAAAGTGTTTTTCTCGTCAGTACACATCCAAATAGGTCTTATGGTCGGACGCTATCTGGAAAAAAAGTGTTTTTCTCGTCTGTACGCATCCAAGTATGTCGCATGCGACTTGTGCTATCTGGAGAAAAAGTGTTTTTCTCATCTGTACGCATCCAAGTATGTCGCATGCGTCTTGCGCTATTTGAAAATAAAGTGTTTATCTCGTCAGTACGCATCCAAATAGATCTTATTGTCGGACGCTATCTGGAAAAAAGTGTTTTTCTCGTTTGTACGCATCCAAGTATGTCGCATGCGTCTTGCGCTATTTGAAAATAAAGTGTTTATCTCTCTCGTAGGTGCCGCCAGATTACGCGTCGTAGGTACCGCCGAGAAGGGACTTTGCTCGTCGCGAGCCGTCCGGTGTCCGTAGGTGCCGCCCGAAACACCTCTCGTAGGTGCCGCCCGCATACGCGTCGTAGGTACCGCCGAGAAGGGTCTTCGCGCGTGGCGAGCCGCTCGGCGTCCGTAGGTACCGCCCGAAACACCTCTCGTAGGTGCCGCCCGAATCATCTCTCGTAGGTGCCGTCCGTCTACGCTTCGTAGGTACCGCCGAGAAGGGGCTTTGCGCGTGGCGAGCCGTCCGGCGTCTATAGGTGCCGCCCGCATACGCGTCGTAGGTACCGCCGAGAAGGGACTTTGCGCGTGGCGAGCCGTCCGGTGTCCGTAGGTGCCGCCCGAAACATCTCTCGTAGGTACCGCCCGCATACGCGTCGTAGGTACCGCCGAGAAGGGACTTTGCGCGTGGCGAGCCGTCCGGCGTCCGTAGGTACCGCCCGAAACACCTCTCGTAGGTGCCGCCCGTCTACGCGTCGTAGGTACCGCCGAGAAGGGGCTTTGCGCGTCGCGAGCCGTCCGGCGTCCGTAGGTGCCGCCCGGAACATCTCTCGTAGGAACCGCCCGAAATACCTCTCGTAGGTGCCGCCCGTCTACGCATCGTAGGTACAGCAGAAAAGGGACTTTGCTCGTCGCGAGCCGTCCGGTGTCCATACGTGCAGCCCGAAACATCTCTCGCAGGTACCGTCCGATATCATAATCGTAGGTGCCGCCCGAATCATCTCTAGTAGGTGCCGTACGTCTACGCGTCGTAGGTACCGCCGAGAAGGGATTTTGCGCGTCGAGAGCCGTCCAGCGTCCGTAGGTGCCGCCCGAAACAACTCTTGTTAGTTCCGCCTGAAGTACCTCTTGTAGGTGTCGCCCGACTACGCGTCGTAGGTACCGCAGAGAAGGGACTTTGCTCGTCGCGAGCCGTCCGGCGTCCGCTGGTGCAGCCCGAAACATCTCTCGTAGGTACCGCCCGATAGCACAATCGTAGGTGCCGCCCGAATCATCTCTCGTAGGTGCAGCCCGTCTACGCGTCGTAGGTACCGCCAAAAAGGGACTTTGCTCGTCGAGCCGTCCGGTCCAGCGGCCCCCGGGTCTTCGCGCGTGGCGAGCGCTCGGCGTCCGTAGGTGCCGCCCGAAACACCTCTCGTAGGTGCCGCCCGAATCATCTCTCGTAGGTGCCGTCCGTCTACGCTTCGTAGGTACCGCCGAGAAGGGGCTTTGCGCGTGGCGAGCCGTCCGGCGTCTATAGGTGCCGCCCGCATACGCGTCGTAGGTACCGCCGAGAAGAGACTTTGCGCGTGGCGAGCCGTCCGGTGTCCGTAGGTGCCGCCCGAAACATCTCTCGTAGGTACCGCCCGCATACGCGTCGTAGGTACCGCCGAGAAGGTACTTTGCGCGTCGCGAGCCGTCCGGCGTTCGTAGGTGCCGTCCGAAACTGCTCTCGTAGTTGCCGCCCGTCTACGTGACGTAGTTACCGCCAAGAAGGGACTTTGCTCGTCGCGAACCGTCCGGCGTCCGTAGGTGCCGTCCGAAACTGCTCTCGTAGGTGCCGCCCGTCTACGTGACGTAGTTACCGCCAAGAAGAGACTTTGCTCGTCACGAGCCGTCCGGCGTCCGTAGGTGCCGCCCGAATCATCTCTCGTAGGTACCGTCCGATATCATAATCGTAGGTGCCGCCCGACTACGCGTCGTAGGTGCCGCAGAGAAGGGACTTTGTTCAACGCGAGCCGTCCGGTGTCCATACGTGCAGCCCGAAAAATCTCTCGTAGGTACCGCCCGATAGCAAAATCGTAGGTACCGTCTGATAGCATAATCGTATGTGCCGCCCGTCTACGCGTCGTAGGTACCGCCGAGAAGGGGTTTTGCGCGTAGCGAGCCGTCCGGCGTCCGCAGCTGCCGCCCGGAACATCTCTCGTAGGAACCGCCCGAAATACCTCTAGTAGGTGCCGCCCGACTACGCGTCGTAGGTACCGCAGAGAAGGGACTTTGCGAGTCGCGAGCCGTTCGGTGTCCATACGTGCAGCACGAAACATCTCTCGTAGGTACCGCCCGATAGGCACAATCGTAGGTGCCGCCCGAATCATCTCTCGTAGGTGCCGCCCGTCCGCGTGCCGTGGGCGCCCTCTACGCGTCGTAGGTACCGCCGAGAAGGGGCTTTGCGCGTCGCGAGCCGTCCGGCGTCCGAAGGTGCCGCCCGGAAACATCTCTCGTAGGAACCGACCGAAATACCCTCGTGCCCCCACCCGAGCTCCCCAGCTCCCCCATCTCGTAGGTGCCGCCCGTCTACGCGTCGTAGGTGCCGCCAAGAAGGGACTTTGCTCGTCGCGAGCCGTCCGGCGGGTCCGCGGCCCCACCTAGGTACCCAGAGAAGAACTTTGCCGTCGCGAGCCGTCCGGTGTCCGTAGGTGCAGCCCGATACACCTCCCGTAGGTACCGCCCGATAGCACTCCTCGTAGGTGCCGCCCGACTACGCGTCGTAGGTGCCGCAGAGAAGGGACTTTGCTCATCGCGAGCCGTCCGGTGTCCATGCAGCCCAAAGATCCTCGTGGTCCGCCCATGCATCGTAGGTGCCGCCCGCCTACGCGTCGTAGGTACCGCCAGAGAAGGACTTTGCGCGTCGCGAGCCGTCCGGTGTCCATACGTGCAGCCGAAAGATCTCTCGTAGGTACCGCCCGATAGCAAAATCGTAGGTGCCGCCCGAAACATCTCTCGTAGGTGCCGCCCGTCTACGCGTCCTAGGTACCGCCAAGAAGGGACTTTGCGCGTCGCGAGCCGTCCGGCGTCCGTAGGTCAGCCCGAACACCTCCCGTAGGGCCGCCCAAGCATCCTCGTGTGCCGCCCGACTACGCGTCGTAGGTGCCGCAGAGAGGGACTGTCATCGAGCCGTCCGTCCTAGTGCCGCCCGAAAGCTCGTACCCGTCCAAATCGTAGGTGCCGCTCGTCTACGCGTCGTAGGTACCGCCGAGAAGGGGCTTTGCGCGTCGCGAGCCGTCCGGCGTCCGTAGGTGCCGCCCGGAACATCTCTCGTAGGAACCGCCCGAAGTACCTCTGTAGGTGCCGCCCATACACGCTCGTAGGTACCGCAGAGAAGAGACTTTGCGAGTCGCGAGCCGTTCGGCGTCCATAGTGCGCCCGAAACATCCTCGTAGGTGCCGTCCGTCTACGCGTCGTAGGTACCGCCGAGAAGGGATCTTTGCGAGTCGCGAGCCGTCCGGCGTCCGTAGGTGCCGCCCGAAACACCTCTCGTAGGTGCCGCCCGACTACGCGTCGTAGGTACCGCCGAGAAGGGACATTGCTCAGTCGCGAGCCGTCCGGCGTCCGCTGGTGTAGCCCGAAACATCTCTCGTAGGTACCGTCCGATAGCATAATCGTAGGTGCCGCCCGACTACGCGTCGTAGGTACCGCAGAGAAGGGACTTTGCTCGTCGCGAGCCGTTCGGCGTCCGCTGGTGCAGCCCGAAACATCTCTCGTAGGTACCGCCCGATAGCACAATCGTAGGTGCCGCCCGAATTATCTCTCGTAGGTGCCGCCCATCTACGTGTCGTAGGTGCCGCCAAGAAGGGACTTTGCTCGTCGCGAGCCGTGCGGCATCCGTAGGTGCCGCCCGGAACACCTCTCGTAGGTGCCGCCCGACAACGCGTCGTAGGTACCGCCGAGAATGGATTTGGTGCGTCGCGAGCCATTCCGTGTCCACAGGTGCCGCCCTAACAATCTCTCGTAGGTGATGTCCGAAACACCTCTTGTAGATGCCGTACGAATTACCTCTCGTAGGTGCCGCCCATCTACGCCTCGTAGTTACCGCCAAGAAGGGACTTTGCTCGTCGCGAGCCGTCCAGTGTCCATACATGCAGCCCGAAACATCTCTCGTAGATACCGCCCGATAGCATAATCGTAGGTGCCGCCCGAATCATCTCTCGTAGGTGCCGTCCGTCTACGCGTCGTAGGTACCGGCGAGAAGGGTCTTTGCGCGTAGCGAACCGTCCGGCGTCCGTAGGTGCCGCCCGAAACACCTCTCGTAGGTGCCGCCAGACTACGCGTCGTAGGTACCGCCGAGAATGGACATTGCTCATCGCGAGCCGTCCATTGTCCGTACGTGCAGCCCGAAACATCTCTCGTAGATACCGCTCGATATCATAATCGTAGGTGCCGCCCGTCTACGCGTCGTAGGTACCGCCAAGAAAAGACTGCGAGTCGCGAGCCGTCCGGCGTCCGTAGGTGTCGCCCGAATCATCTCTCGTAGGTGCCGCCCGTCTACGTGTCGTTGGTACCGCCAAGAAGGGACTTTTGCTCGTCGCGAGCCGTCCGATGTCCATACCTGCAGCCCGAAACATCTCTCGTAGGTACCGTCCGATATCATATTCGTAGGTGCCGCCCGAATCATCTCTCGTAGGTGCCGCCCGTCTACGCGTCGTAGGTACCGCCGAGAATGGACTTGGTGCGTCGCGAGCCATTCCGTGTCCACAGATGCCGCCCTAACCATCTCTCGTAGGTGACGTCTGAAACACCTCTTGTAGATGCCGTACGAATTACCTCTCGTAGGTGCCGCCCGTCTACGCGTCGTAGGTACCGCCGAGTATGGACTTTGCTCGTCGCGAGCCGTCCACTGTCCGTACGTGCAGCCCGAAACATCTCTCGTAGATACCGTCCGATAGCATAATCGTAGGTGCCGCCCGTCAACGCGTCTTAGGTACCGCCAAGAAGGGACTTTGCTCGTCGCGAGCCGTCCGATGTCCACACGTGCAGCCCGAAACATCTCTCGTAGGTACCGCCCGATAGCATAATCGCAGGTGCCGCCCGAATCTCGTAGGACCCTACGCGTCGTAGATACCGCCGAAAATGGACTTTGCTCGTCGCGAGTCGTCCGGTGTCCGTAGGTGCAGCCCGATACACATCCCGTAGGTACCGCCCGATAGCATCCTCGTATGTGCCGCCCGACTTCGCGTCGTAGGTGCAGCAGAGAAGGGACTTTGCTCATCGCGAGCCGTCCGGTGTCCATACGTGCAGTCCGAAAGATTTCTGTAGGTACCGCCCGATAGCACAATCGTAGGTGCCGCCCGAATCATCTCTCGTATGTGCCGCCCGTCTACGTGTCGTAGGTACCGCCAAGAAAGGACTTTGCTCGTCGCGAGCCGTCCGGCATCCGTAGGTGCCGGCCGGAACACCTCTCGCAGGTGCCGCCCGAAATACCTCTCGTAAGTGCCGCCCGTCTACGCATTGTAGGTACAGCAGAAAAGGGACTTTGCTCGTCGCGAGCCGTCCGGTGTCCATACGTGCAGCACGAAACATCTCTCGAAGGTACCGTCCGATAGCATAATCGTATGTGCCGCCCGCCTACGCGTCGTAGGTACCGCCGAGAAGGGACTTTGCTCGTCGCGAGCCGTCCGGTGTCCGCAGGTGCAGCCCGATACACATCCCGTAGGTACCGCCCGATAGCACAATCGTAGGTGGCGCCCGAATCATCTCTCGTAGGTGCCGCCCGTCTACGCGTCGTAGGTACCGCCGAGAAGGGACTTTGCGTCCCCGCCGGCCCCCCACCTCGGGTGCCCCCGACTACGCGTCGTAAGTACCGCCGAGAATGGACATTGCTCATCGCGAGCCGTCCATTGTCCGTACGTGCAGCCCGAAACATCTCTCGTAGATACCGCCCGATAGCATAATCGTAGGTGCCGCCAGAATCATCTCTCGTAGGTGCGACCGTCTACGCGTCGTATGTACCGCCAAAAAGGGTCTTTGCAAGTCGCGAGCCGTCCGGCGTCCGTAGGTGCTGCCCGAAACACCTCTCGTAGGTGCCGCCCGTCTACGCGTCGTAGGTACCGCCGAGAAGGGACTTTGCTCGTCGCGAGCCGTCCGATGTCCATACGTGCAGCCCGAAACATCTCTCGTAGGTACCGTCCGATATCATAATCGTAGGTGCCGCCCGAAACACCTCTCGTAGGTGCCGCCAGACTACGCGTCGTAGGTACCGCCGAGAATGGACATTGCTCATCGCGAGCCGTCCATTGTCCGTACGCGCAGCCCGAAACATCTCTCGTAGATACCGCCCGATAGCATAATCGTAGGTGCCGCCCGTCTACGCATTGTAGGTACAGCAGAAAAGGGACTTTGCTCGTCGCGAGCCGTCCGGTGTCCATACGTGCAGCACGAAACATCTCTCGTAGGTACCGTCCGATAGCATAATCGTATGTGCCGCCCGTCTACGCGTCGTAGGTACCGCCGAGAAGGGGCTTTGTGCGTCGCGAGCCGTCCGGCGTCCGTAGGTGCCGCCCGGAACATCTCTCGTAGGAACCGCCCGAAATACCTCTAGTATGTGCCGCCCGACTACGCGTCGTAGATACCGCAGAGAAGAGACTTTGCGAGTCGCGAGCCGTCCGGTGTCCATACGTGCAGCACGAAACATCTCTCGTAGGTACCGCCCGATAGCAAAATCGTAGGTGCCGCCCGAATCATCTCTCGTAGGTGCCGCCCGAAATACCTCTCGTAGGTGCCGCCAGACTACGCGTCGTAGGTACCGCCGAGAATGGACATTGCTCATCGCGAGCCGTCCATTGTCCGTACGTGCAGCCCGAAACATCTCTCGTAGATACCGCTCGATAGCATAATCGTAGGTGCCGCCCGTCTACGCGTCGTAGGTACCGCCAAGAAAAGAATTTGCGAGTCGCAAGCCGTCCGGCGTTCGTAGGTGCCGTCCGAAACTGCTCTCGTAGTTGCCGCCCGTCTACGTGACGTAGTTACCGCCAAGAAGGGACTTTGCTCGTCGCGAACCGTCCGGCGTCCGTAGGTGCCGTCCGAAACTGCTCTCGTAGGTGCCGCCCGTCTACGTGACGTAGTTACCGCCAAGAAGAGACTTTGCTCGTCACGAGCCGTCCGGCGTCCGTAGGTGCCGCCCGAATCATCTCTCGTAGGTACCGTCCGATATCATAATCGTAGGTGCCGCCCGACTACGCGTCGTAGGTGCCGCAGAGAAGGGACTTTGTTCAACGCGAGCCGTCCGGTGTCCATACGTGCAGCCCGAAAAATCTCTCGTAGGTACCGCCCGATAGCAAAATCGTAGGTACCGTCTGATAGCATAATCGTATGTGCCGCCCGTCTACGCGTCGTAGGTACCGCCGAGAAGGGGCTTTGCGCGTAGCGAGCCGTCCGGCGTCCGCAGCTGCCGCCCGGAACATCTCTCGTAGGAACCGCCCGAAATACCTTCAGTAGGTGCCGCCCGACTACGCGTCGTAGGTACCGCAGAGAAGGGACTTTGGGAGTCGCGAGCCGTTCGGTGTCCATACGTGCAGCACGAAACATCTCTCGTAAGTACCGCCCGATAGCACAATCGTAGGTGCCGCCCGAATCATCTCTCGTAGGTGCCGCCCGTCTACGCGTCGTAGGTAAAGCCGAGAAGGGACTTTGCTCGTCGCGAGACGTCCGGCGTCCGTAGGTGCCGCCCGAAACACCTCTCGTAGGTACCGCCCGATAGCATAATCGTATGTGCCGCCCGTCTACGCGTCGTAGGTACCGCCGAGAAGGGGCTTTGCGCGTCGCGAACCGTCCGGCGTTCGAAGGTGCCGCCCGGAACATCTCTCGTAGGAACCGACCGAAATACCTCTCGTAGGTGCCGCCCGACTACGCGTCGTAGGTACCGCAGAGAAGAGACTTTGCGAGTCGCGAGCCGTCCGGCGTTCGTAGGTGCCTCCCGTCTACGCGTCGTAGGTACCGCCGAGAAGGGACTTTGCTCGTCGCGAGCCGTCCGATGTCCATACGTGCAGCACAAAACATCTCTCGTAAGTACCGCCCGATAGCACAATCGTAGGTGCCGCCCGAATCATCTCTCGTAGGTGCCGCCCGTCTACGTGTCGTAGGTGCCGCCAAGAAGGGACTTTGCTCGTCGCGAGCCGTCCGGCATCCGTAGGTGCCGCCCGGAACACCTCTCGCAGGTGCCGCCCGAAATACCTCTCGTAGGCTGCCCGGACGGCCCGCCCCCCCCCCCCCCCCCGGGTGGCCCCCCCCCGACCCCCCCTTGTGCCGCCCGACTACGCGTCGTAGGTGCCGCAGAGAAGGGACTTTGTTCATCGCGAGCCGTCCGGTGTCCATACGTGCAGCCCGAAAGATCTCTCGTAGGTACCGCCCGATAGCAAAATCGTATGTGCCGCCCGTCTACGCGTCGTAGGTACCGCCGAGAAGGGACTTTGAGCGTCGCGACGTCCGGTGTCCATACGTGCAGTCCGAAAGATTTCTCGTAGGTACCGCCCGATAGCAAAATCGTAGGTACCGTCCGATAGCATAATCGTATGTGCCGCCCGTCTACGCGTCGTAGGTACCGCCGAGAAGGGGCTTTGCTCGTCGCGAGCCGTCCGGCGTCCGTAGGTGCCGCCCGGAACATCTCTCGTAGGAACCGCCCGAAATACCTCTAGTAGGTGCCGCCCGACTACACGTCGTAGGTACCGCAGAGAAGAGACTTTGCGAGTCGCGAGCCGTTCGGTGTCCATACGTGCAGCACGAAACATCTCTCGTAGGTACCGCCCGATAGCAAAATCGTAGGTGCCGCCCGAATCATCTCTCGTAGGTGCCGCCCGTCTACGCGTCGTAGGTACCGCCGAGAAGGGACTTTGCTCGTCGCGAGCCGTCCGGTGTCCGTAGGTGCAGCCCGATACACATCCCGTAGGTACCGCCCGATAGCATCCTCGTAGGTGCTGCCCGAAACACCTCTCGTAGGTGCCGCCCGTCTACGCGTCGTAGGTACCGCCGAGAAGGGACTTTGCTCGTAGCGAGCCGTCCGGTGTCCGTATGTGCAGCCCGAAACATCTCTCGTAGATACCGCTCGATAGCATAATCGTAGGTGCCGCCCGTCTACGCGTCTTAGGTACCGCCAAGAAGGGACTTTGCTCGTCGCGAGCCGTCCGATGTCCACACGTGCAGCCCGAAACATCTCTCGTAGGTACCGTCCGATATCATAATCGTAGGTGCCGCCCGAAAAACCTCTCGTAGGTGCCACCAGTCTACGCGTCGTAGGTACCGCCAAGAAAAGAATTTGCGAGTCGCGAGCCGTCCGGCGTCCGTAGGTGCCGTCCGAAACTGCTCTCGTAGGTGCCGCCCGTCTACGCGTCGTAGGTACCGCCGAGAAGGGATTTTGCGCGTCGAGAGCCGTCCAGCGTCCGCAGGTGCCGCCCGAAACAACTCTTGTAAGTTCCGCCTGAAGTACCTCTCGTAGGTGCCGCCCGACTACGCGTCGTCGGTACCGCAGAGAAGAGACTTTGCGAGTCGCGAACCGTCCGGCGTCCGTAGGTGCCGTCCGTCTACGCGTCGTAGGTACCTCCAAGAAGGGTCTTTGCGAGTCGCGAGCGGTCCGGCGTCCGTAGGTGCCGCCCGAAACACCTCTCGTAGGTGCCGCCCGTCTACGCGTCGTAGGTACCGCCGAGAATGGACATTGCTCATCGCGAGCCGTCCATTGTCCGTACGTGCAACCTGACATCTGTCGTAGATACCGCTCGATATCATAATCGTAGGTGCCGCCCGTCTCGCGTCGTAGGTACCGCCAAGAAAGGACTGCGAGTCGCGAGCCGTCCGGCGTCCGTAAGTCGCCGAATCATCTCTCGTAGGTGCCGCCCGTCTACGTGTCGTTGGTACCGCCAAGAAGGGACTTTGCTCGTCGCGGGCCGTCCGATGTCCATACCTGCAGCCCGAAACATCTCTCGTAGGTACCGTCCGATATCATATCCGTAGGTGCCGCCCAATCATCTCTCGTAGGTGCCGCCCGTCTACGCGTCGTAGGTACCGCCGAGAATGGACTTGGTGCGTCGCGAGCCATTCCGTGTCCACAGATGCCGCCCTAACCATCTCTCGTAGGTGACGTCTGAAACACCTCTTGTAGATGCCGTACGAATTACCTCTCGTAGGTGCCGCCCGTCTACGCGTCGTAAGGTACCGGCTAGAAGGTACTTTGCGCGTGGCGAGCCGTCCGGCGTCCGTAGGTGCCGCCCGAAACACCTCTCGTAGGTGCCGCCCGTCTACGCGTCGTAGGTACCGCCGAGAACGGACTTTGCTCGTCGCGAGCCGTCCGGTATCCGTATGTGCAGCCCGAAACATCTCTCGTAGATACCGCTCGATAGCATAATCGTAGGTGCCGCCCGTCTACGCGTCTTAGGTCCCGCCAAGAAGGGACTTTGCTCGTCGCGAGCCGTCCGGTGTCCGTAGGTGCAGCCCGATACACCTCCCGTAGGTACCGCCCGATAGCATCCTCGTATGTGCCGCCCGATTTTCAAATAGCGCAAGTCTCATGCGACATACTTGGTTCGTACAGACGAGAAAAACATTTTTTTCCAGATCGTCCGACCATAAAACCTATTTGGATGCGTACTGACGAGATAAACACTTTATTTTCAAATAGCGCAAGATGCATGCGACATACTTGGATGCGTCCTGACGAGATAAACACTTTATTTTCAAATAGCGCAAGTCTCATGCGACATACTTGGATGCGTACAGACGAGAAAAAACACTTTTTTTCCAGGTAGTGTCCGGACCATAAGACCTATTTGGATGTGTACTGACGAGATAAAGACTTTATTTTCATATAGCGCAAGACGCATGCGACATACTTGGATGCGTACAGACGAGAAAAACACTTTTTTTTTCCAGAAAGCGTTCGACCATAAGACCTATTTGGATGCGTACTGACGAGATAAACACTTTATTTTCAAATAGCGCAAGACGCATGCGAGATACTTGGATGCGTACAGACGAGAAAAACAATTTTCTTCCAGATAGCGCAAGTCGCATGCGGCATACATGGATGCGTACAGACGAGAAAAACCCTTTTTCCAGTTAGCGTCCGACCATAAAACTTATTTGGATGCGTACTGAAGAGATAAACACTTTATTTTCAAATAGCGCAAGTCGCATGCGACATACTTGGATGCACACAGACGAGAAAAACACTTTTTCCAGATAGCGTCCGACCATAAGACGTATTTGGATGCGTACTGACGAGATAAACACTTTATTTTCATATAGCGCAAGACGCATGCGACATACTTGGATGCGTACAGACGAGAAAAACACTTTTTTCCAGATAGCACAAGTCGCATTCGACATACTTGGATGAGTACTGACGAGATAAACACTTTATTTTCAAATAACGCAAGATGCATGAGGTATACTTGGATGCGTACAGACGAGAAAAACACTTTTTTCCGGATAGCGTCCGACCATAAGACCTATTGATGCTGACGAGATAAAGACTTTATTTTCATATAGCGCAAGACGCATGCGACATACTTGGATGCGTACAGACGAGAAACACCTTTTTTCCAGATAGCACAAGTCGCATTCGACATACTTGGATGCGTACCGACGAGAAAAATACTTTATTTTCAAATAGCGCAAGACGCTGATATACATGGATGCGTACAGACGAGAAAAACACTTTTTTTCCAGATAGCGTCTGACCATAAGACCTAGTTGGATGTGTACCGACAAGATAAACACTTTATTTCATATAGCCGACGCATGCGACATACTTGGATGCGTACAGATGAGAAAAACACTTTTTCTCCAGAAAGCATCGCATTCGGCATACTTGGATGCGTACAGACGAGAAAAACACTTTATTTTCAAATAGGGCAAGATGCATGCGATATACTTGGATGCGTACAGACGAGAAAAACACTTTTTTTCCAGAAAGCGTTCGACCATAAGACCTATTTGGATGCGTACTGACGAGATAAACACTTTATTTTCAAATAGCGCAAGACGCATGCGACATACTTGGATGCGTCCTGACGAGTTAAACACTTTATTTTCAAATAGCGCAAGTCTCATGCGACATACTTGGATGCGTACAGACGAGAAAAACACTTTTTTTTCAGGTAGTGTCCGACCATAAGACCTATTTGGATGTGTACTGACGAGATAATCACTTTATTTTCAAATAGCGCAAGACGCATGCGACATACTTGGATGCGTACAGATGAGAAAAACACTTTTTCTCCAGAAAGCACAAATCGCATTCGACATACTTGGATGCGTACAGACGAGAAAAACACTTTATTTTCAAATAGCGCAAGACGCATGCGACATACTTTGATGCGTACCGACGAGAAAAACACTTTTTTTCCGGATAGCGTCCGACCATAAGACCTATTTGGATGCGTACTGACGAGATAAACACTTTATTTTCAAATAGCGCAAGATGCATGCGACATACTTGGATGCGTACAGACGAGAAAAACTCTTTTTTCCAGATAGCGCAAGTCTCATGCGACATACTGATGCGTACATGCGAGAAAAACACTTTTTTCCAGATAGCGTCCAACCATAAAACTTATTTGGATGCGTACTGACGAGATAAACACTTTATTTTCAAATAGCGCAAGATGCATGCGACATACTTGGCCGTCCTGACGAGATAAACACTTTATTTTCAAATAGCGCAAGTCTCATGCGACATATTGGATGCGTACAGACGAGAAAAAACACTTTTTTTCCAGGTAGCCGACCATAAGACCCATTTGGTTGCGTACTGACGAGATAAACACTTTATTTTCAAATAGCGCAAGACGCATGCGAGATACTTGGATGCGTACAGACGAGAAAAAACAATTTTCTTCCAGATAGCGCAAGTCGCATGCGGATATGGATGCGTACAGACAGAAAAACCTTTTTTCCAGTTAGCGTCCGACCATAAAACTTATTTGGATGTACTGACGACAAACACTTTATTTTCAAATAGCGCAAGTCGCATGCGACATACTTGAGATGCATAGAGGGAAAACACTTTTTTCCAGATAGCACAAGTCGCATTCGACATACTTAGTACTGACGAGATAAACACTTTATTTTCAAATAGCGCAAGATGCATGCAACAGCATTGGATGCGTGCACACGAGAAGAACACTTTTTTTCCAGATGGCCACTGACAGACCTTGAGGTGTGTACCGACAAGATAAACACTTTATTTTCATATAGCGCAAGACGCATGTGACATACTTGATGCGTACAGACGAGAAAACACTTTTCCAGATAGCGTCCGACCATAAGTTTTGATGCGTACTGACGAGATAAAGACTTTATTTTCAAATAGCGCAAGACGCATGCGACATACTTGATGCGTCAGACGAGAAAAACACTTTTTCTCCAGAAAGCACAAATCGCATTCGACATATTGCAGTACAGACGAAAAAACACTTTTTTCCATATAGCGTCCGAACATAAGACGTATTTGGATGTGTACCGACAAGATAAACATCTTTATTTCATATAGCGCAAGACGCATGCGACATACTTGGATACGTGCAGATGAGAAAAACACTTTTTCTCCAGAGAGCACAAGTCTCATTCGGCATACTTGAATGCGTACAGATGAGAAAAACACTTTATTTTCAAATAGCGCAAGACGCATGCGACATACTTGGATGCGTACAGACGAAAAAACCTTTTTTTTCCAGATAGCACAAGTCTCGGCCTGGCATATTGGATGCGTACGGACGAGAAAAACACTTTATTTTCAAATAGCAAGACTGCGACATACTTGGATGCGTACAGACGAGAAAAACACTTTTTCTCCAGAAAGCACAAATCGCATTCGACATACTCGTCTGTACGCATCCAAGTATGTCGCATGCGTCTTGCGCTTTCTGGAGAAAAAGTGTTTATCTCGTCAGTACGCATCCAAGTAGTCGAATGCGACTTGTGCTTTTGGAGAAAAAGTGTTTTTCTCATCTGTACGCATCCAAGTATGTCGCATGCGTCTTGCGCTATATGAAAATAAAGTGTTTATCTCGTCGGTACGCATCAAAGTATGTCGAATGCGACTTGTGCTATCTGTAAAAAAGTGTTTTTCTCGTCTGTACGCATCCAAATATGTCGCATGCGTCTTGCGCTATTATGAAAATAAAGTGTTTATCTCGTCAGTACGCATCCAAGTATGCCGAATGCGACTTGCGCTATTTGAAAATAAAGTGTTTTTCTCGTCTGTACGCATCCAAGTATGTCGAATGCGACTTGCGCTATATGAAAATAAAGTGTTTATCTCGTCAGTACGCATCCAATAGGTCTTATGGTCGGACGCTATCTGGAAAAAAGTGTTTTTCTCGTCTGTACGCATCCAAGTATGTCGCATGCGTCTTGCGCTATTTGAAAATAAAGTGTTTATCTCGTCAGTACGCATCCAAGTATGTCGAATGCGACTTGTGTTATCTGGAAAAAGTGTTTTTCTCGTCTGTACGCATCCAGTATGTCGCATGCGTCTTGCGCTATATGAAAATAAAGTGTTTATCTCGTCAGTACGCATCCAAATAGGTCTTATGGTCGGACGCTATCTGGAATAAAAGTGTTTTTTCTCGTCTGTACGCATCAAAGTATGGCGCATGCGTCTTGCGCTATTTGAAAATAAAGTGTTTTTCTCGTCTGTACGCATCCAAGTATGCCGAATGCGACTTGCGCTATATGAAAATAAAGTGTTTATCTCGTCAGTACGCATCCAAACGTCTTATGGTCGGACGCTAACTGGAAAAAAAGGGTTTTTTCTCGTCTGTACGCATCCATGTATGCCGCATGCGACTTGCGCTATCTTGAAAAAATTGTTTTTCTCGTCTGTACGCATCCAAGTATGTCGCATGCGTCTTGCGCTATTTGAAAATAAAGTCTTTATCTCGTCAGTACGCATCCAAATAGGTCTTATGGTCGGACGCTATCTGGAAAAAAAGTTTTTTTCTCGTCTGTACGCATCCAAGTATGTCGCATGCGTCTTGCGCTATTTGAAAATAAAGTGTTTATCTCGTCAGTACGCATCCAAATAGGTCTTATGGTCGGACGCTATCTGGAAAAAAGTGTTTTTCTCGTCTGTACGCATCCAAGTATGTCGCATGCGTCTTGCGCTATTTGAAAGTAAAGTGTTTATCTCGTCAGTACGCATCCAAATAGGTCTTATGGTCGGACGCTATCTGGAAAAAAAGTGTTTTTCTCGTCTGTACGCATCCAAGTATGTCGCATGCGTCTTGCGCTATTTGAAAATAAAGTGTTTATCTCGTCAGTACGCATCCAAGTATGCCGAATGCGACTTGTGCTATCTGGAAAAAAAGTGTTTTTCTCGTCTGTACGCATCCAAGTATGTCGCATGCGTCTTGCGCTATATGAAAATAAAGTGTTTATCTCGTCAGTACGCATCCAAATAGGTCTTATGGTCGGACGCTATCTAGAAAAAAAGTGTTTTTCTCGTCTGTACGCATCCAAGTATGTCGCATGCGTCTTGCGCTATTTGAAAATAAAGTGTTTATCTCGTCAGTACGCATCCAAATAGGTCTTATGGTCGGACGCTATCTGGAAAAAAGTGTTTTTCTCGTCTGTACGCATCCAAGTATGCCGCATGCGACTTGCGCTATATGAAAATAAAGTGTTTATCTCGTCAGTACGCATCCAAATAGGTCTTATGGTCGGACGCTATCTGGAAAAAAAGTGTTTTTCTCGTCTGTACGCATCCAAGTATGTCGCATGCGTCTTGCGCTATTTGAAAATAAAGTGTTTATCTCGTCAGTACGCATCCAAATAGGTCTTATGGTCGGACGCTATCTGGAAAAAAAGTGTTTTTCTCGTCTGTACGCATCCAAGTATGTCGCATGCGTCTTGCGCTATTTGAAAATAAAGTGTTTATCTCGTCAGTACGCATCCAAATAGGTCTTATGGTCGGACGCTATCTGGAAAAAAAGTGTTTTTCTCGTCTGTACGCATCCAAGTATGTCGCATGCGTCTTGCGCTATTTGAAAGTAAAGTGTTTATCTCGTCAGTACGCATCCAAATAGGTCTTATGGTCGGACGCTATCTGGAAAAAAGTGTTTTTCTCGTCTGTACGCATCCAAGTATGTCGCATGCATCTTGCGCTATATGAAAATAAAGTGTTTATCTCGTCAGTACACATCCAAGTATGCCGAATGCGACTTGTGCTATCTGGAAAAAAAGTGTTTTTCTCGTCTGTACGCATCCAAGTATGTCGCATGCGTCTTGCGCTATATGAAAATAAAGTGTTTATCTCGTCAGTACGCATCCAAATAGGTCTTATGGTCGGACGCTATCTGGAAAAAAAGTGTTTTTCTCGTCTGTACGCATCCAAGTATGTCGCATGCGTCTTGCGCTATTTGAAAATAAAGTGTTTATCTCGTCAGTACGCATCCAAATAGGTCTTATGGTCGGACGCTATCTGGAAAAAAGTGTTTTTTCTCGTCTGTACGCATCCAAGTATGTCGCATGCGTCTTGCGTTATTTGAAAATAAAGTGTTTATCTCGTCAGTACGCATCCAAATAGGTCTTATGGTCGGACGCTATCTGGAAAAAAGTGTTTTTCTCGTCTGTACGCATCAAAGTATGTCGCATGCGTCTTGCGCTATTTGAAAATAAAGTGTTTTTCTCGTCTGTACGCATCCAAGTATGCCGAATGCGACTTGCGCTATATGAAAATAAAGTGTTTATCTCGTCAGTACGCATCCAAATAGGTCTTATGGTCGGACGCTATCTGGAAAAAAAGTGTTTTTCTCGTCTGTATGCATCCAAGTATGTCGCATGCGACTTGCGCTATTTGAAAATAAAGTGTTTATCTCGTCAGTACGCATCCAAATAAGTCTTATGGTCGGACGCTATCTGGAAAAAAAGGGTTTTTCTCGTCTGTACGCATCCATGTATGCCGCATGCGACTTGCGCTATCTGGAAAAAAATTGTTTTTCTCGTTTGTACGCATCCAAGTATGTCGCATGCGTCTTGCGCTATTTGAAAATAAAGTGTTTATCTCGTCAGTACGCATCCAAATAGGTCTTATGGTCGAACGCTATCTGGAAAAAAAGTGTTTTTCTCGTCTGTACGCATCCAAGTATGTCGCATGCGTCTTGCGCTATATGAAAATAAAGTCTTTATCTCGTCAGTACACATCCAAATAGGTCTTATGGTCGGACGCTATCTGGAAAAATAGTGTTTTTCTCGTCTGTACGCATCCAAGTATGTCGCATGCGTCTTGCGCTATTTGAAAATAAAGTGTTTTTCTCGTCAGTACGCATCCAAATATGCCGAATGCGACTTGTGCTATCTGGAGAAAAAGTGTTTTTCTCGTCTGTACGCATCCAAGTATGTCGCATGCGTCTTGCGCTATATGAAAATAAAGTGTTTATCTTGTCAGTACGCATCCAAATAGGTCTTATGGTCGGACGCTATCTGGAAAAAAAGTGTTTTTCTCGTCTGTACGCATCCAAGTATGTCGCATGCGTCTTGCGCTATTTGAAAATAAAGTGTTTATCTCGTCAGTACGCATCCAAGTATGTCGAATGCGACTTGTGTTATCTGGAAAAAGTGTTTTTCTCGTCTGTACGCATCCAAGTATGTCGCATGCGTCTTGCGCTATATGAAAATAAAGTGTTTATCTCGTCAGTACGCATCCAAATAGGTCTTATGGTCGGACGCTATCTGGAATAAAAGTGTTTTTCTCTTCTGTACGCATCAAAGTATGGCGCATGCGTCTTGCGCTATTTGAAAATAAAGTGTTTTTCTCGTCTGTACGCATCCAAGTATGCCGAATGCGACTTGCGCTATATGAAAATAAAGTGTTTATCTCGTCAGTACGCATCCAAATACGTCTTATGGTCGGACGCTATCTGGAAAAAAAGGGTTTTTTCTCGTCTGTACGCATCCATGTATGCCGCATGCGACTTGCGCTATCTTGAAAAAATTGTTCTTCTCGTCTGTACGCATCCAAGTATGTCGCATGCGTCTTGCGCTATTTGAAAATAAAGTCTTTATCTCGTCAGTACGCATCCAAATAGGTCTTATGGTCGGACGCTATCTGGAAAAAAAGTTTTTCTCGTCTGTACGCATCCAAGTATGTCGCATGCGTCTTGCGCTATATGAAAATAAAGTGTTTATCTTGTCAGTACACATCCAAATAGGTCTTATGGTCAGACGCTATCTGGAAAAATAGTGTTTTTCTCGTCTGTACGCATCCAAGTATGTCGCATGCATCTTGCGCTATTTGAAAATAAAGTGTTTATCTTGTCAGTACACATCCAAATAGGTCTTATGGTCAGACGCTATCTGAAAAAAGTGTTTTCCTCGTCTGTACGCATCCAAGTATGTCGCATGCGTCTTGCGCTATTTGAAAATAAAGTGTTTATCTCGTCAGTACACATTCAAATAGGTCTTATGGTCGGACGCTATCCGGAAAAAAAGTGTTTTTCTCGTCTGTACGCATCCAAGTATGTCGCATGCGTCTTGCCCTATTTGAAAATAAAGTGTTTTTCTCGTCTGTACACATCCAAGTATGCCGAATGCGACTTGTGCTTTCTGGAGAAAAAGTGTTTTTCTCATCTGTACGCATCCAAGTATGTCGCATGCGTCTTGCGCTATATGAAAATAAAGTGTTTATCTTGTCAGTACACATCCAAATAGGTCTTATGGTCGGACGCTATCTGGAAAAATAGTGTTTTTCTCGTCTGTACGCATCCAGGTATGTCGCATGCGTCTTGCGCTATTTGAAAATAAAGTGTTTATCGTCAGTACACATCCAAATAGGTCTTATGGTCGGACGCTATCTGGAAAAAAGTGTTTTTCTCATCTGTACGCATCCAAGTATGTCGCATGCGTCTTGCGCTATTTGAAAATAAAGTGTTTTTCTCGTCTGTACGCATCCAAGTATGTCGCATGCGTCTTGCGCTATTTGAAAATAAAGTGTTTATCTCGTCAGTACGCATCCAAGTGTGTCGAATGCGACTTGTGCTATCTGGAAAAAAATTGTTTTTCTCGTCTGTACGCATCCAAGTATGTCGCATGCGTCTTGCGCTATATGAAAATAAAGTCTTTATCTCGTCAGTACGCATCCAAATAGGTCTTATGGTCGGACGCTATCTGGAAGAAAAGTTTTTTCTCGTCTGTACGCATCCAAGTATGTCGCATGCGTCTTGCGCTATTTGAAAATAAAGTGTTTTCCTCGTCTGTACGCATCCAAGTATGCCAAATGCGTCGATGTCTTTCTGGAAAAAAATTGTTTTTCTCATCTGTACGCATCAAAGTATGTCGCATGCGTCTTGCGCAATTTGAAAATAAAGTGTTTTTCTCGTTTGTACGCATCCAAGTATGCCGAATGCGACTTGTGCATTCTGGAAAAAAGTGTTTTTCTCATCTGTACGCATCCAAGTATGTCGCATGCGTCTAGCGCTATTTGAAAATAAAAGTGATTATCTCGTCAGTACACATCCAAATAGGTCTTATGGTCGGACGCTACCTGGAAAAAAAGTGTTTTTCTCTTCTGTACGCATCCAAGGATGTCGCATGCGACTTGCGCTATTTGAAAATAAAGTATTTATCTCGTCAGGACGCATCCAAGTATGTCGCATGCATCTTGCGCTATTTGGAAAATAAAGTGTTTATCTCGTCAGTACGCATCCAAATAGGTCTTATGGTCGGACGCTATCTGGAAAAAAAAGTGTTTTTCTCGTCTGTACGCATCCAAGTATGTCGCATGCGTCTTGCGCTATATGAAAATAAAGTCTTTATCTCGTCAGTACACATCCAAATAGGTCTTATGGTCGAACGCTTTCTGGAAAAAAAGTGTTTTTCTCGTCTGTACGCATCCAAGTATGTCGCATGCGTCTTGCGCTATATGAAAATAAAGTGTTTATCTCGTCAGTACGCATCCAAATAGGTCTTATGGTCGGACGCTATCTGGAAAAAAGTGTTTTTCTCGTCTGTACGCATCCAAGTATGTCGCATGCGTCTTGCGCTATTTGAAAATAAAGTGTTTTTCTCGTCTGTACGCATCCAAATATGCCGAATGCGACTTGTGCTTTCTGGAGAAAAAGTGTTTTTCTCATCTGTACGCATCCAAGTATGTCGCATGCGTCTTGCGCTATATGAAAATAAAGTGTTTATCTTGTCAGTACACATCCAAATAGGTCTTATGGTCAGACGCTATCTGGAAAAAAAGTGTTTTTCTCGTCTGTACGCATCCAAGTATGTCGCATGCATCTTGCGCTATTTGAAAATAAAGTGTTTATCTCGTCAGTACGCATCCAAGTATGTCGAATGCGACTTGTGTTATCTGGAAAAAAGTGTTTTTCTCGTCTGTACGCATCCAAGTATGTCGCATGCGTCTTGCGCTATATGAAAATAAAGTGTTTATCTCGTCAGTACGCATCCAAATAGGTCTTATGGTCGGACGCTATCTGGAATAAAAGTGTTTTTCTCGTCGTACGCATCCAAGTATGGCGCATGCGTCTTGCGCTATTTGAAAATAAAGTGTTTTTTCTCGTCTGTACGCATCCAAGTATGCCGAATGCGACTTGCGCTATATGAAAATAAAGTGTTTATCTCGTCAGTACGCATCCAAATACGTCTTATGGTCGGACGCTAACTGGAAAAAAAGGGTTTTTCTCGTCTGTACGCATCCATGTATGCCGCATGCGACTTGCGCTATCTTGAAAAAAATTGTTTTTCTCGTCTGTACGCATCCAAGTATGTCGCATGCGTCTTGCGCTAATTGAAAATAAAGTCTTTATCTCGTCAGTACACATCCAAATAGGTCTTATGGTCGGACGCTATCAGGAAAAAAAGTGTTTTTCTCGTCTGTACGCATCCAAGTATGTCGCATGCGTCTTGCGCTATATGAAAATAAAGTGTTTATCTTGTCAGTACACATCCAAATAGGTCTTATGGTCAGACGCTATCTGGAAAAAAAGTGTTTTTCTCGTCTGTACGCATCCAAGTATGTCGCATGCATCTTGCGCTATTTGAAAATAAAGTGTTTATCTTGTCAGTACACATCCAAATAGGTCTTATGGTCAGACGCTATCTGGAAAAAAAAGTGTTTTTCCTCGTCTGTACGCATCCAAGTATGTCGCATGCGTCTTGCGCTATATGAAAATAAAGTCTTTATCTCGTCAGTACACATTCAAATAGGTCTTATGGTCGGACGCTATCCGCAAAAAAAGTGTTTTTCTCGTCTGTACGCATCCAAGTATATCGCATGCATCTTGCCCTATTTGAAAATAAAGTGTTTTTCTCGTCTGTACGCATCCAAGTATGCCGAATGCGACTTGTGCTTTCTGGAGAAAAAGTGTTTTTCTCATCTGTACGCATCCAAGTATGTCGCATGCGTCTTGCGCTATATGAAAATAAAGTGTTTATCTTGTCGGTACACATCCAAATAGGTCTTATGGTCAGACGCTATCTGGAAAAAAAGTGTTTTTCTCGTCTGTACGCATCCAAGTATGTCGCATGCATCTTGCGCTATTTGAAAATAAAAGTGTTTATCTTGTCGGTACACATCCAAATAGGTCTTATGGTCAGACGCTATCTGGAAAAAAAGTGTTTTTCTCATCTGTACTCATCCAAGTATGTCGCATGCATCTTGCGCTATTTGAAAATAAAGTGTTTTTCTCGTCTGTACGCATCCAAGTATGTCGCATGCATCTTGCGCTATTTGAAAATAAAGTGTTTATCTCGTCAGTACGCATCCAAGTGTGTCGAATGCGACTTGTGCTATCTGGAAAAAAATTGTTTTTCTCGTCTGTACGCATCCAAGTATGTCGCATGCGTCTTGCGCTATATGAAAATAAAGTCTTTATCTCGTCAGTACACATCCAAATAGGTCTTATGGTCGGACGCTATCTGGAAAAAAAGTTTTTCTCGTCTGTACGCATCCAAGTATGTCGCATGCGTCTTGCGCTATTTGAAAATAAAGTGTTTTCCTCGTCTGTACGCATCCAAGTATGCCGAATGCGTCATGTGCTTTCTGGAAAAAAATTGTTTTTCTCATCTGTACGCATCCAAGTATGTCGCATGCGTCTTGCGCAATTTGAAAATAAAGTGTTTTTCTCGTCTGTACGCATCCAAGTATGCCGAATGCGACTTGCGCTATATGAAAATAAAGTGTTTATCTCGTCAGTACGCATCCAAATACGTCTTATGGTCGGACGCTAACTGGAAAAAAAAGGGTTTTTCTCGTCTGTACGCATCCATGTATGCCGCATGCGACTTGCGCTATCTGGAAAAAAATTGTTCTTCTCGTCTGTACGCATCCAAGTATGTCGCATGCGTCTTGCGCTATTTGAAAATAAAGTCTTTATCTCGTCAGTACACATCCAAATAGGTCTTATGGTCGGACGCTATCGGGAAGAAAAAGTTTTTCTCCGTCTGTACGCATCCAAGTATGTCGCATGCGTCTTGCGCTATAAGAAAATAAAGTGTTTATCTTGTCAGTACACATCCAAATAGGTCTTATGGTCAGACGCTATCTGGAAAAAAGTGTTTTTCTCGTCTGTACGCATCCAAGTATTGTCGCTGCATCTTGCGCTATTTGAAAATAAAGTGTTTATCTTGTCAGTACACATCCAAATAGGTCTTATGGTCAGACGCTATGTGGAAAAAAGTGTTTCTCTCGTCTGTACGCATCCAAGTATGTCGCATGCGTCTTGCGGCTATATGAAAATAAAGTCTTTATCTCGTCAGTACACATTCAAATAGGTCTTATGGTCGGACGCTATCCGAAAAAAAGTGTTTTTTCTTCCGTACGCATCCAAGTATATCGCATGCATCTTGCCCTATTTGAAAATAAAGTGTTTTTCTCGTCTGTACACATCCAGGTATGCCGAATGCGACTTGTGCTTTCTGGAGAAAAAGTGATTTTTTCATCTGTACGCATCCAAGTATGTCGCATGCGTCTTGCGCTATATGAAAATAAAGTGTTTATCTTGTCGGTACACCCAAATAGGTCTTATGGTCGGACGCTTCTGGAAAAATAGTGTTTTTCTCGTCTGTACGCATCCAAGTATGTCGCATGCATCTTGCGCTATTTGAAAATAAAGTGTTTATCTTGTCAGTACACATCCAAATAGGTCTTATGGTCAGACGCTATCTGGAAAAAAGTGTTTTTCTCATCTGTACTCATCCAAGTATGTCGCATGCATCTTGCGCTATTTGAAAATAAAGTGTTTTTCTCCGTCTGTACGCATCAAGTATGTCGCATGCATCTTGCGCTATTTGAAAATAAAGGTGTTTATCTCGTCAGTACGCATCCAGGTTTTCCAATGCGACTTGTGCTATCTGGAAAAAATTTTTTTCTCGTACGCATCCAAAGTATGTCGCATGCGTCTTGCGCGCTTATGAAAATAAAGTCTTTATCTCGTCAGTACACATCCAAATAGGTCTTATGGTCGGACGCTATCTGGAAAAAGTTTTTTTCTCGTCTGTACGCATCCAAGTATGTCGCATGCGTCTTGCGCTATTTGAAAATAAAGTGTTTTCCTCGTCTGTACGCATCCAAGTATGCCGAATGCGTCATGTGCTTTCGAAAAAAATTGTTTTCTCGTCTGTACGCATCCAAGTATGTCGCATGCGTCTTGCGCCAATTTGAAAATAAAGGTGTTTTTTCTCGTCTGTACGCATCCAAGTATGCCGAATGCGACTTGTGCATTCTGGAAAAAAGTGTTTTTCTCATCTGTACGCATCCATAGTCGCATGCATCTAGCGCTATTTGAAAATAAAGTGATTATCTCTGTCAGTACACATCCAAATAGGTCTTATGGTCCGGACACTACCTGGAAAAAAGTGTTTTTCTCTTCTGTACGCATCCAAGTATGTCCGCAGACTTGCGCTATTTGAAAATAAAGTATTTATCTCGTCAGGACGCATCCAAGTATGTCGCATGCATCTTGCGCTATTTGAAAATAAAGTGTTTATCTCGTCAGTACGCATCCAAATAGGTCTTATGGTCGGACGCTATCTGGAAAAAAGTGTTTTTCTCGTCTGTACGCATCCAAGTATGTCGCATGCGTCTTGCGCTATATGAAAATAAAGTCTTTATCTCGTCAGTACACATCCAAATAGGTCTTATGGTCGGACGCTATCTGGAAAAAAAGTGTTTTTCTCGTCTGTACGCATCAAAGTATGTCGCATGCGTCTTGCGCTATTTGAAAATAAAGTGTTTATCTCGTCGGTACGCATCCAAATAGGTCTTATGGTCGGACGCTATCTGGAAAAAAGTGTTTTTCCTCGTCTGTACGCATCCAGGTTGTCGCATGCGTCTTGCGCTATTTGAAAATAATGTGTTTTTCTCGTCTGTACGCATCAAGGTGGCCCGAATGCGACTTGTGCTTTCTGGAGAAAAAGTGTTTTTCTCATCTGTACGCATCCAAGTATGTCGCATGCGTCTTGCGCTATATGAAAATAAAGTGTTTATCTTGTCAGTACACATCCAAAAGGTCTTATGGTCAGACGCTATCTGGAAAAAAATGGTTTTTCTCGTCTGTACGCATCCAAGTATGTCGCATGCATCTTGCGCTATTTGAAAATAAAGTGTTTATCTCGTCAGTTCGCATCCAAATAGGTCTTATGGTCGGACGCTATCTGGAAAAAAAGTGTTATTCTCGTTTGTACGCATCCAAGTGTGTCGCATGCGTCTTGCGCTATTTGAAAATAAAGTGTTTATCTCGTCAGTCCGCACCAAATAGGTCTTATGGTCGGACGCTATCTGGAAAAAAGTTTTTTCTCGTTTGTACGCACCAGTATGTCGCATGCGTCTTGCGCTATTTGAAAATAAAGTGTTTATCTCGTCAGGACGCATCCAAGTATGTCGCATGCGTCTTGCGCTATTTGAAAATAAAGTGTTTTTCTCGTCAGTACACATCCAAATAGGTCTTATGGTCGGACGCTATCTGGAAGAAAAGTGTTTTTCTCGTCTGTACGCATCCAAGTATGTCGCATGCGACTTGTGCTTTCTGGAGAAAAAGTGTTTTTCTCATCTGTACGCATCCAAGTATGTCGCATGCGTCTTGCGCTATTTGAAAATAAAGTGTTTATCTCGTCAGTACGCATCCAAATAGATCTTATTGTCGGACGCTATCTGGAAAAAGTGTTTTTCTCGTTTGTACGCATCAAATTATTCGCATGCGTCTTGCGCCATTTGAAAATAAAGTGTTTATCTCGTCAGTACGCATCCAAATAGGTTTATGGTCGTACGCTATCTGGAAAAATAGTGTTTTTTTCGTCTGTACGCATCCAAGTATGTCGCATGCATCTTGCGCTATTTGAAAATAAAGTGTTTATCTTGTCAGTACACATCCAAATAGGTCTTATGGTCAGACGCTATCTGGAAAAAAAGTGTTTCTCTCGTCTGTACGCATCCAAGTATGTCGCATGCGTCTTGCGCTATATGAAAATAAAGTCTTTATCTCGTCAGTACACATTCAAATAGGTCCTTATGGTCGGACGCTATCCGAAAAAAAGTTTTTTTCGTCTGTACGCATCCAAGTATATCGCATGCATCTTGCCCTATTTGAAAATAAAGTGTTTTTCTCGTCTGTACGCATCCAAGTATGCCGAATGCGACTTGTGCTTTCTGGAGAAAAAAGGATTTTCTCATCTGTACGCATCCAAGTATGTCGCATGCGTCTTGCGCTATATGAAAATAAAGTGTTTATCTTGTCGGTACACATCCAAATAGGTCTTATGGTCAGACGCTATCTGGAAAAAAGTGTTTTTCTCGTCTGTACCCAAAGTATGTCGCATGCATCTTGCGCTATTTGAAAATAAAGTGTTTATCTTGTCAGTACACATCCAAATAGGTCTTATGGTCGGACGTATCTGGAAAAAGTGTTTTTCTCATCTGTACTCATCCAAGTATGTCGCATGCATCTTGCGCTATTTGAAAAAAAGTGTTTTTCTCGTCTGTACGCATCCAGTATGTCGCATGCATCTTGCGCTATTTGAAAATAAAGTGTTTATCTCGTCAGTACGCATCCAAGTGTGTCGAATGCGACTTGTGCTATCTGGAAAAAATTGTTTTTCTCGTCTGTACGCATCCAAGGATGTCGCATGCGTCTTGCGCTATTTGAAAAAAAAAGTGTTTTTCTCGTCTGTACGCATCCAAGTATGTCGCATGCGTCTTGCGCTATCTGAAAATAAAGTGTTTATCTCGTCAGTACCGCATCCAAATAGGTCTTATGGTCGGACGCTATCTGGAATAAAAGTGTTTTTCTCTGTCTGTACGCATCCAAGTATGGCGCATGCGTCTTGCGCTATTTGAAAATAAAGTGTTTTTCTCGTCTGTACGCATCCAAGTATGTCGCATGCGTCTTGCGCTATTGGAAAATAAAGTGTTTATCTCGTCAGTACGCATCCAAATAGGTCTTATGGTCGGACGCTATCTGGAATAAAAGTGTTTTTCTCGTCTGTACGCATCAAAGTATGGCGCATGCGTCTTGCGCCTTTTTGAAAATAAAGTGTTTATCTCGTCAGTACGCATCCAAATACGTCTTATGGTCGGACGCTAACTGGAAAAAAAGGGTTTTTCTCGTCTGTACGCATCCATGTATGCCGCATGCGACTTGCGCTATCTGGAAAAAAATTGTTTTTCTCGTCTGTACGCATCCAAGTATGTCGCATGCGTCTTGCGCTATTTGAAAATAAAGTGTTTATCTCGTCAGTACACATCCAAATAGGTCTTATGGTCGGACGCTATCAGGAAAAAAATTTTTTTCTCGTCTGTACGCATCCAGTATGTCGCATGCCGTCTTGGCTATTTGAAAATAAAGTGTTTATCTCGTCAGTACGCATCCAAATAGGTCTTATGGTCGGACGCTATCTGGAAAAAAAGTGTTTTTCTCGTCTGTACGCATCCAAGTATGTCGCATGCGTCTTGCGCTATTTGAAAATAAAGTGTTTATCTCGTCAGTACGCATCCAAATAGGTCTTATGGTCGGACGCTATCTGGAAAAAAAGTGTTTTTCTCGTCTGTACGCATCCAGTTGTCGCATGCGTCTTGCGCGATTTGAAAGTAAAGTGTTTATCTCGTCAGTACGCATCCAAATAGGTCTTATGGTCGGACGCTATCTGGAAAAAAGTGTTTTTCTCGTCTGTACGCATCCAAGTATGTCGCATGCATCTTGCGCTTTTGAAAATAAAGTCTTTATCTCGTCAGTACGCACTCCAAGTATGCCGAATGCGACTTGTGCTTCTGGAAAAAAAGTGTTTTTCTCATCTGTACGCATCCAAGTATGTCGCATGCGTCTTGCGCTATATGAAAATAAAGTGTTTATCTCGTCAGTACGCATCCAAATAGGTCTTATGGTCGGACGCTATCTGAAAAAAGGTGTTTTTCTCGTCTGTACGCATCCAAGTATGTCGCATGCGTCTTGCGCTATTTGAAAATAAAGTGTTTATCTCGTCAGTACGCATCCAAATAGGTCTTATGGTCGAACGCTATCTGGAAAAAAGTGTTTTTCTCGTCTGTACGCATCCAAGTATGCCGCATGCGTCTTGCGCTATTTGAAAATAAAGTGTTTATCTCGTCAGTACGCATCCAAATACGTCTTATGGTCGGACGCTATCTGGAAAAAAAGTTTTTTTCTCGTCTGTACGCATCCAAGTATGTCGCATGCGTCTTGCGCTATTTGAAAATAAAGTGTTTATCTCGTCAGTACGCATCCAAATAGGTCTTATGGTCGGACGCTATCTGGAAAAAAGTGTTTTTCTCGTCTGTACGCATCCAAGTATGTCGCATGCGTCTTGCGCTATTTGAAAATAAAGTGTTTATCTCGTCAGTACGCATCCAAATAGGTCTTATGGTCGGACGCTATCTGGAAAAAAAGTTTTTTTCTCGTCTGTACGCATCCAAGTATGTCGCATGCGTCTTGCGCTATTTGAAAATAAAGTGTTTATCTCGTCAGTACGCATCCAAATAGGTCTTATGGTCGGACGCTATCTGGAAAAAAGTGTTTTTCTCGTCTGTACGCATCCAAGTATGTCGCATGCGTCTTGCGCTATTTGAAAATAAAGTGTTTATCTCGTCAGTACGCATCCAAGTATGCCGAATGCGACTTGTGCTTTCTGGAAAAAAAGTGTTTTTCTCATCTGTACGCATCCAAGTATGTCGCATGCGTCTTGCGCTAATATGAAAATAAAGTGTTTATCTCGTCAGTACGCATCCAAATAGGTCTTATGGTCGGACGCTATCTGGAAAAAAAGTGTTTTTCTCGTCTGTACGCATCCAAGTATGTCGCATGCGTCTTGCGCTATTTGAAAATAAAGTGTTTATCTCGTCAGTACGCATCCAAATAGGTTTTATGGTCGAACGCTATCTGGAAAAAATTTTTTTCTCGTCTGTACGCATCCAAGTATGTCGCATGCGTCTTGCGCTATTTGAAAATAAAGTGTTTATCTCGTCAGTACGCATCCAAATAGGTCTTATGGTCGGACGCTATCTGGAAAAAAGTTTTTTCCCGTCTGTACGCCTCAAAGTATGTCGCATGCGTCTTGCGCTATTTGAAAATAAAGTGTTTTTTCTCGTCTGTACGCATCCAAGATGCCGAATGCGACTTGCGCTATATGAAAAAAAGTGTTTATCTCGTCAGTACGCATCCAAATAGGTCTTATGGTCGGACGCTATCTGGAAAAAAAAGTGTTTTTCTCGTCTGCACGCATCCAAGTATGCCGCATGCGACTTGCGCTATCTGGAAAAAAATTGTTTTTCTCGTCTGTACGCATCAAATATGTCGCATGCGTCTTGCGCTATTTGAAAATAAAGTGTTTATCTCGTCAGTACGCATCCAAATAGGTCTTATGGTCGAACGCTTTCTGGAAAAAAATTGTTTTTCTCGTCTGTACGCATCCAAGTATGTCGCGCGTTTTGCGCGATATTGAAAATAAAGTCTTTATCTCGTCAGTACACATCCAAATAGGTCTTATGGTCGGACGCTATCTGGAAAAAAAGTGTTTTTCTCGTCTGTACGCATCCAAGTATGTCGCATGCGTCTTGCGCTATTTGAAAATAAAGTGTTTTTCTCGTCTGTACGCATCCAAGTATGCCGAATGCGACTTGGCTATCTGGAAAAAAAGTGTTTTTCTCATCTGTACGCATCCAAGTATGTCGCATGCGTCTTGCGCTATTTGAAAATAAAGTGTTTATCTCGTCAGTACGCATCCAAATAGGTCTTATGGTCGGACGCTATCTGGAAAAAAAGTGTTTTTCTCGTCTGTACGCATCCAAGTATGTCGCATGCGTCTTGCGCTATTTGAAAATAAAGTGTTTATCTCGTCAGTACGCATCCAAGTATGTCGAATGCGACTTGTGCTATCTGGAAAAAAGTGTTTTTCTCGTCTGTACGCATCCAAGTATGTCGCATGCGTCTTGCGCTATTTGAAAATAAAGTGTTTATCTCGTCAGTACGCATCCAAATAGGTCTTATGGTCGGACGCTATCTGGAAAAAAAGTGTTTTTCTCGTCTGTACGCATCCAAGTATGCCGCATGCGTCTTGCGCTATTTGAAAATAAAGTGTTTTTCTCGTCTGTACGCATCCAAGTATGTCGAATGCGACTTGCGCTATCTGAAAATAAAGTGTTTATCTCGTCAGTACGCATCCAAATAGGTCTTATGGTCGGACGCTATCTGGAAAAAAAGTGTTTTTCTCGTCTGTACGCATCCAAGTATGCCGCATGCGACTTGCGCTATCTTGAAAAAAATTGTTTTTCTCGTCTGTACGCATCCAAGTATGTCGCATGCGTCTTGCGCTATTTGAAAATAAAGTGTTTATCTCGTCAGTACGTATCCAAATAGGCCTTATGGTCGGACGCTATCTGGAATAAAAGTGTTTTTCTCGTCTGTACGCATCCAAATATGTCGCATGCGTCTTGCGCTATTTGAAAATAAAGAGTTTTTCTCGTCTGTACGCATCCAAGTATGTCGCATGCGTCTTGCGCTATTTGGAAAATAAAGTGTTTTTCTCGTCTGTACGCATCCAAATATGTCGCTTGCGTCTTGCGCTATTTGAAAATAAAGTGTTTATCTTGTCAGTACGCATCCAAATAGGTCTTATGGACGGACGCTATCTGGAAAAAAGTGTTTTTCTTATCTGTACGCATCCAAGTATGTCGCATGCGTCTTGTGATATTTGAAAATAAAGTGTTTATCTCGTCAGTACGCATCCAAGTATGTCGCATGCTTCTTGCGCTATTTGAAAATAAAGTTTTTATCTCGTCAGTACGCATCCAAATAGGTCTTATGGTCGGACGCTTTCTGGAAAAAAAGTGTTTCTCTCGTCTGTACGCATCCAAGTATGTCGCATGCGACTTGCGCTATTTGAAAATAAAGTGTTTATCTCGTCAATACGCATCCAAGTGTGTCGCATGCGTCATGCGCTATTTGAAAATAAAGTCTTCATTTCGTCAGTACGCATCCAAGTATGTCGCATGCGTCTTGCGCTATTTGAAAATAAAGTGTTTATCTCGTCAGTACGCATCCAAATGCATCCAGGTCTTATGGTCGGACGCTATCTGGAAAAAAATGTTTTTCTCATCTGTACGCATCCAAGTATATCGCATGCGTCTTGCGCTATTTGAAAATAAAGTGTTTATTTCGTCAGTACGCATCCAAATATGTCGAATGCGACTTGTGCTATCTGGAAAAAAAGTGTTTATCTTGTCAGTACGCATCAAAATATGTCTTATGATCGGACGCTATCTGGAAAAGAAGTGTTTTTTCTCATCTGTACGCATCCAAGTATGTCGCATGCGTCTTGCGCTATTTGAAAATAAAGTTTTTATTTCGTCAGTACGCATCCAAGTATGTCGAATGCGACTTGTGCTATCTGGAAAAAAAGTGTTTTTCTCATCTGTACGCATCCAAGTATGTCGCATGCGTGTTGCGCTATTTGAAAATAAAGTGTTTATCTTGTCAGTACGCATCAAAATATGTCTTATGATCGGACGCTATCTGGGAAAAAAGTGTTTTTTCTCGTCTGTACGCATCCAAGTATGTCGCATGCGTCTTGCGCTATTTGAAAATAAAGTGTTTATCTCGTCAGTACGCATCCAAATAGGTCTTATGGTCGGACGCTATCTGGAAAAAAAGTGTTTTTTCTCGTCTGTAGCGCATCCAAGTATGTCGCATGCGTCTTGCGCTATTTGAAAATAAAGTGTTTATCTCGTCAGTACGCATCCAAATTAGTTTTATGGTCGGACTTAACTGGAAAAAGGTTTCTCGGTCGCATCGGCGGCGCTATCTGGAAAAAAATTGTTTTTCTCGTCTGTACGCATCCAAGTATGTCGCATGCGTCTTGCGCTATTTGAAAATAAAGTGTTTATCTCGTCTGTACGCATCCAAGTATGCCGAATGCGACGTGTGCTTTCTGGAAAAAAGTATTTTTCTCGTCTGTACGCATCCAAGTATGTCGCATGCGTCTTGCGCTATTTGAAAATAAAGTGTTTATCTCGTCAGTACGCATCCAAATAGGTCTTATGGTCTGACGCTTACTGGAAAAAAGTGTTTTTCTCGTCTGTACGCATCCAAGTATGTCGCATGCGTCTTGCGCTATATGAAAATAAAGTGTTTATCTCGTCAGTACGCATCCAAATAGGTCTTATGGACGGACGCTATCTGGAAAAAAGTGTTTTTCTCGTCTGTACGCATCCAAGTATGTCGCATGCGTCTTGCGCTATTTGAAAATAAAGTGTTTATCTCGTCAGTACGCATCCAAATAGGTCTTATGGTCGGACGCTTTCTGGAAAAAAGTGTTTTTCTCGTCTGTACGCATCCAAGTATGTCGCATGCGTCTTGCGCTATTTGAAAATAAAGTGTTTATCTCGTCAGTACGCATCCAAATAGGTCTTATGGTCGGACGCTATCTGGAAAAAAGTGTTTTTTCGTCTGTACGCATCCAAGTATGTCGCATGCGTCTTGCGCTATTTGAAAATAAAGTGTTTTTCTCGTCTGTACGCATCCAAGTATGCCGAATGCGACTTGTGCTTCTGAGAAAAAGTGTTTTTCTCATCTGTACGCATCCAAGTATGTCGCATGCGTCTTGCGCTATTTGAAAATAAAGTGTTTATCTTGTCAGTACGCATCCAAATAGGTCTTATGGTCGGACGCTATCTGGAAAAAAAGTGTTTTCCTCGTCTGTACGCATCCAAGTATGTCGCATGCGTCTTGCGCTATTTGAAAATAAAGTGTTTATCTCGTCAGTACGCATCCAAATAGGTCTTATGGTCGGACGCTATCTGGAAAAAAGTGTTTTTCTCGTCTGTACGCATCCAAGTATGTCGCATGCGTCTTGCGCTATTTGAAAATAAAGTGTTTATCTCGTCAGTACGCATCCAAATAGGTCTTATGGTCGGACGCTTTGGAAAAAAAGTGTTTTTTCTCGTCTGTACGCATCCAAGTATGTCGCATGCGTCTTGCGCTATTTGAAAATAAAGTGTTTATCTCGTCAGTACGCATCCAAGTATGTCGCATGCGTCTTGCGCTATTTGAAAATAAAGTGTTTATCTCGTCAGTACGCATCCAAATATCTTATGGCGGACGCTATCTGGAAAAAAAGTGTTTTTCTCGTCTGTATGCATCCAAGTATGTCGCATGCGTCTTGCGCTATTTGAATATAAAGTGTTTATCTCGTCAGTACGCATCCAAATAGGTCTTATGGTCGGACGCTATCTGGAAAAAGTGTTTTTCTCGTCTGTACGCATTCAAGTATGTCGCATGCGTCTTGCGCTATTTGAAAATAAAGTGTTTATTTCGTCAGTACGCATCCAAATAGGTCTTATGATCGGACGCTATCTGGAAAAAAGTGTTTTTCTCATCTGTACGTATCCAAATATGTCGCTCGCGACGGGCGGCACCTACGAGAGGTATTTCAGGCACCTGTGAGAGGTTCCGGCCGGCACCTACGGATGCCGGACGGCTCGCGACGAGCAAAGTCCCTTCTTGGCGGTACCTACGTCACGTAGACGGGCGGCACCTACGAGAGCAGTTTCGGACGGCACCTACGGACGCCGGACGGCTCGCGACTCGCAAAGCCTTTTCTTGGCGGTAACTACGTCACGTAGACGGGCGGCACCTTCGAGAGATGTTTCGGGCTGCATGTATGGACACCGCACGGCTCGCGACGAGCAAAGTCCCTTTTCTGCTGTACCTACGACGCGTAGACGGGCGGCTCCTACGAGAGATGATTCGGGCGGCACCTACGATTATGCTATCGGGCGGTATCTACGAGAGATGTTTCAGGCTGCACATACGGACGCCGGACGGCTCGCGACGCGCAAAGCCCCTTCTCGGCGGTACCTACGACGCGTAGACGGGCGGCACATACGATTATGCTATCGGACGGTACCTACGATTTTGCTATCGGGCGGTACCTACGAGAGATCTTCCGGGCTGCACGTATGGACACCGGACGGCTCGCGATGAGCAAAGTCCCTTCTCTGCGGCACCTACGACGCGTAGTCGGGCGGCACATACGAGGATGCTATCGGGCGGTACCTACGGGAGGTGTATCGGGCTGCACCTACGGACACCGGACGGCTCGCGACGAGCAAAGTCCCTTCTTGGCGATACCTACGACGCGTAGACGGGCGGCACCTGCGAGAGGTGTTCCGGGCGGCAACTTCGGATGCCGGATGGCTCTCGACGAGCAAAGTCCCTTCTTGGCGGTACCTACGACACGTAGACGGGCGGCACCTACGAGAGATGTTTCGGGCTGCACCAGCGGACGCCGGACGGCTCGCGATTCGCAAAATCTTTTCTTGGCGGTACCTACGACGAGTAGACGGGCGGCACCTACGATTACGCTATCGAGCGGTATCTACGAGAGATGTTTCGGGCTGCACATACGGACACCGGACGGCTCGCTACGAGCAGTCTCTTCTCGGCGGTACCTACGACGCGTAGACGGGCGGCACCTACGAGAGGTGTTTCGGGCAGCACCTACGGACGCCGGACGGCTCGCGACTCGCAAAGACCCTTTTTGGCGGTACCTACGACGCGTAGTCTGGCGGCACATACGAGGATGCTATCGGGCGGTACCTACGGGAGGTGTTTCGGGCTGCACCTACGGACACCGGACGGCTCGCGACGAGCAAAGTCCCTTCTCGGCGGTACCTACGACGCGTAGACGGGCGGCACCTACGAGAGATGATTCTGGCGGCACCTACGATTATGCTATCGGGCGGTATCTACGAGAGATGTTTCGGGCTGCACGTACGGACACTGGACGGCTCGCGACGAGCAAAGTCCCTTCTTGGCGGTAACTACGACGCGTAGACGGGCGGCACCTACGAGAGGTGTTTCGGGCGGCACCTACGATTTTGCTATCGGGCGGTACCTACGAGAGATGTTTCGGCTGCACGTATGGACACCAGACGGATCGCGCCGCAAAGCCCTTCTCTCGGCGGTACCTACGACGCGTAGACGGGCGGCACCTACGAGAGATCTTTCGGGCTGCACGTATGGACACCGGACGGCTCGCGATGAGCAAAGTCCCTTCTCTGCGGTACCTACGACGCGTAGTCGGGCGGCACATACGAGGATGCTATCGGGCGGTACCTACGAGAGATGTTTCGGGCTGCACGTATGGACACCGGACGGCTCGCGACGAGCAAAGTCCCTTCTCGGCGGTACCTACGACGCGTAGACGGGCGGCACCTACGGACGCCGGACGGCTCGCGACTCGCAGTCTCTTCTCTGCGGTACCGACGACGCGTAGTCGGGCGGCACCTACGAGAGGTACTTCAGGCGGAACTTACAAGAGTTGTTTCGGGCGGCACCTACGGACGCCGGACGGCTCGCGACGCGCAAATTCTTTTCTTGGCGGTACCTACGACGCGTAGACGGGCGGCACCTACAGAGGTTCTGGCGGCACCTACGATTATGATATCGGGCGGTACCTACGAGAGATGTTTCGGGCTGCACGTAGGACACCGGACGGCTCGCGACGAGCAAAGTCCCTTCTTGGCGGTACCTACGACGCGTAGACGGGCGGCACCTACGAGAAGTGTTTCGGGCGGCACCTACGGACGCCGGACGGCTCGCGACGCGCAAAGCCCCTTCTCGGCGGTACCTACGACGCGTAGACGGGCGGCACTCGACGATAGATTTGCTATCGGGCGGTACCTACGAGAGATGTTTCGGCCGCACGTATGGACACCGGACGGCTCGCGATGAGCAAAGTCCCTTCTCGGCGGTACCTACGACGCGTAGTCGGGCGGCACCTACGAGAGTACTTCGGCGGCGAGTGTTTCGGGCGGCACCTACGGACGCCGGACGGCTCGCGACGCGCAAAGTCCCTTCTCGGCGGTACCTACGACGCGTAGCGGGCGGCACCTACGAGAGGTGTTTTCGGGCGGCACCTACGGACGCCGGACGGCTCGCACGGCAAGTCCCTCGGCGGTACCAGACGCTTATGTGGGCGGTACCTACGAGAGGTGTTTCGGGCACCTACGGACGCCGGACGGCTCGCGACGAGCAAAGTCCCTTCTCGGCGGTACCTACGACGCGTAGACGGGCGGCACCTACGAGATGTGTTTCTTCGGGCGGCACCTACGGACGCCGGACGGCTCGCGACGCGCAAAGTCCCTTCTCGGCGGTACCTACGACGCGTAGGCGGCGGCACCTACGAGAGCAGTTTCGGGCGGCACCTACGGACGCCGGACGGCTCGCGACTCGCAAATTCTTTTCTTGGCGGTACCTACGACGCGTAGACGGGCGGCACCTACGATTATGCTATCGGGCGGTATCTACGAGAGATGTTTCGGGCTGCGCGTACGGACAATGGACGGCTCGCGATGAGCAATGTCCATTCTCGGCGGTACCTACGACGCGTAGACGGGCGGCACATACGATTATGCTATCGGACGGTACCTACGATTTTGCTATCGGGCGGTACCTACGAGAAATCTTTGGGCTGCACGTATGGACACCGGACGGCTCGCGATGAGCAAAGTCCCTTCTCTGCGGTACCTACGACGCGTAGTCGGGCGGCACATACGAGGATGCTATCGGGCGGTACCTACGAGAGGTGTTTCGGGCTGCACCTACGGACACCGGACGGCTCGCGACGCGCAAAGTCCCTTCTTGGCGGGACCTACGACGCGTAGACCTCGGGCGGCACCTACGATTATGCTATCGGGCGGTACCTACGAGAGATGTTTCGGGCTGCACGTACGGACACCGGACGGCTCGCGACGCGCAAAGTCCCTTCTCGGCGGTACCTACGACGCGTAGACGGGCGGCACCTACGAGAGGTGTTTCGGGCGGCACCTACGGACGCCGGACGGCTCGCGACGAGCAAAGTCCCTTCTCGGCGGTACCTACGACGCGTAGACGGGCGGCACCTACGAGAGGTGTTTCGGGCGGCCTACGGACGCCGGACGCTGCGACGCAAAGCCCTCCTTGGCGGTACCTACGACGCGTAGACGGGCGGCTCCTACGAGAGATGATTCGGGCGGCACCTGCGATTATGCTATCGGGCGGTACCTACGAGAGATGTTTCGGGCTGCACATACGGACACCGGACGGCTCGCGACGAGCAAAGTCCCTTCTTGGCGGTACCTACGACGCGTAGACGGGCGGCACCTACGATTATGCTATTCGGGCGGTACCTACGAGAGATGTTTCGGGCGCACCTACGGACACCGGACGGCTCGCGACGAGCAAAGTCCCCCTCGGCGGTACCTACGACGCGTAGACGGGCGGCACCTACGAGAGGTGTTTCGGGCGGCACCTACGGACGCCGGACGGCTCGCGACGAGCAAAGTCCCTTCTCGGCGGTACCTACGACGCGTAGACGGGCGGCACCTACGAGAGATGATTCGGGCGGCCACGATTGTGCTATCGGGCGGTACCTGATGTGTATCGGGCTGCACCTACGGACACCGGACGGCTCGCGACGAGCAAAGTCCCTTCTCGGCGGTACCTACGACGCGTAGACGGGCGGCACCTACGAGAGGTGTTTCGGGCAGCTCCTACGGACGCCGGACGGCTCGCGACTCGCAAAGTCCCTTCTTGGCGGTACCTACGACGCGTAGACGGGCGGCTCCTACGAGAGATGATTCGGGCGGCACCTGCGATTATGCTATCGGGCGGTATCTACGAGAGATGTTTCAGGCTGCACATACGGACACCGGACGGCTCGCGACGAGCAAAGTCCCTTCTTGGCGGCACCTACGACACGTAGACGGGCGGCACCTACGAGAGATGATTCGGGCGGCACCGCGTCCCCCCTACCGGACACGAGAGATGTTTCGGGCTGCACCTGCGGACGCCGGACGGCTCGCGACGAGCAAAGTCCCTTCTTGGCGGTACCTACGACGCGTAGTCGGGCGGCACCTACGAGAGGTACTTCGGGCGGAACCTACGAGAGATGTTTCGGGCGGCACCTACGGACGCCGGACGGCTCGCGACGCGCAAAGTCCCTTCTCGGCGGTACCTACGACGCGTAGACGGGCGGCACCTACGAGAGTCGGCGGCACCTACGGACGCCGGACGGCTCGCGACCCGCAAATCCCCTTGGCGGTACCTACGACGCGTAGACGGGCGGCACCTACGATTATGCTATCGGGCGGTACCTACGAGAGATGTTTCGGGCTGCACGTATGGACATCGGACGGCTCGCGACGAGCAAAGTCCCTTCTTGGCGGTACCTACGACGCGTAGTCGGGCGGCACCTACGAGAGGTACTTCAGGCGGAACTTACAAGAGTTGTTTCGGGCGGCACCTACGGACGCTGGACGGCTCTCGACGCGCAAAATCCCTCTCTCGGCGGTACCTACGACGCGTAGACGGACGGCACCTACGAGAGATGATTCGGGCGGCACCTACGATTTTGCTATCGGGCGGTACCTACGAGAGATGTTTCGGGCTGCACGTATGGACACCGGACGGCTCGCGATGAGCAAAGTCCCTTCTCTGCGGTACCTACGACGCGTAGTCGGGCGGCACCTACGATTATGATATCGGACGGTACCTACGAGAGATGTTTCGGGCGGCACCTACGGATGCCGGACGGCTCGCGACGAGCAAAGTCCCTTCTTGGCGGTACCTACGACGCGTAGACGGGCGGCACCTACGATTATGCTATCGGGCGGTACCTACGGGAGGTGTTTCGGGCTGCACCTACGGACACCGGACGGCTCGCGACGAGCAAAGTCCCTTCTCGGCGGTACCTACGACGCGTAGACGGGCGGCACCTACGAGAGGTGTTTCGGGCGGCACCTACGGACGCCGGACGGCTCGCGACTCGCAAAGACCCTTCTTGGAGGTACCTACGCGTAGACGGGCGGCACCTACGAGAGATGATTCGGGCGGCACCTACGATTTTGCTATCGGGCGGTACCTACGAGAGATGTTTCGGGCTGCACGTATGGACACCGGACGGCTCGCGAATCGCAAAGTCCCTTCTCTGCGGTACCTACGACGCGTAGCCGGGCGGCACCTACTGTGAGGCATTTCGGGCGTCCTCGCCTGAGAGATGTTCCGGGCGGCACCTACGGACGCCGGACGGCTCGCGACGCGCAAAGCCCCTTCTCGGCGGTACCTACGACGCGTAGACGGGCGGCACATACGATTATGTTCGGGCGGTACCTACGATTTTGCTATCGGGCGGTACCTACGAGAGATGTTTCGTGCTGCACGTATGGACACCGGACGGCTCGCGACGAGCAAAGTCCCTTCTCGGCGGTACCTACGACGCGTAGACGGGCGGCACCTACGAGAGATGATTCGGGCGGCACCTACGATTGCTATCGGGCGGTACCTACGAGAGTGTTTCGGGCTGCCTGGACACCGGACGGCTCGCGACGAGCAAAGTCCCTTCTTGGCGGTACCTACGACGCGTAGACGGGCGGCACCTACGAGAGATGATTCGGGCGGCACCTACGATTGTGCTATCGGGCGGTACCTACGAGAGGTGTTTCGGGCTGCACCTATGGACACCGGACGGCTCGCGACGAGCAAAGTCCCTTCTCGGCGGTACCTACGACGCGTAGACGGGCGGCACCTACGAGAGGTGTTTCGGGCGGCACCTACGGACGCCGGACGGCTCGCGACTCGCAAATTCTTTTCTTGGCGGTACCTACGACGCGTAGACGGGCGGCACCTACGAGAGGTGTTTCGGGCGGCACCTACGATTATGATATCGGACGGTACCTATGAGAGATGTTTCGGGCTGCACGTATGGACACCGGACGGCTCGCGACGAGCAAAGTCCCTTCTTGGCGGTACCTACGACGCGTAGACGGGCGGCACCTACGAGAGTGTTATCGGGCGGTACCTACGGGAGGTGTTCGCTGCACCTACGGACACCGGACGGCTCGCGACGAGCAAAGTCCCTTTCTCGGCGGTACCTACGACGCGTAGACGGGCGGCACCTACGAGAGGTGTTCGGGCGGCACCTACGGACGCCGGACGGCTCGCGACGCCAAAGTCTCCTTCTCGGCGGTACCTACGACGCGTAGTCGGGCGGCACCTAGATATCGGGGCGGCACCTACGAGAGTGTTCCGGGCGGCACCTACGGACGCGGACGGCTCGCGACGCGCAAAGCCCTTCTCGGCGGTACCTACGACGCGTAGACGGGCGGCACCTAGATGTTCGGGCGGTACCTACGATTTGCTGTTGGGCGGTACCTACGAGAGATGTTTCGGGCTGCACGTATGGACACCGGACGGCTCGCGATGAGCAAAGTCCCTTCTCTGCGGTACCTACGACGCGTAGGTCGGGCGGCACCTACGATTATGATATCGGGGCGGTACCTACGAGAATGATTCGGGCGGCACCTACGGACGCCGGACGGCTCGCGACGAGCAAAGTCCCTTTCTGGCGGTACCTACGTGACGCAGACGGGCGGCACCTACGAGAGCAGTTTCGGGCGGCACCTACGGACGCCGGACGGCGCGACGAGCAAAGTCCCTTCTTGGCGGTACCTACGCGTAGACGGGCGGCGCCTACGATTATGCTATCGGGCGGTACCTACGAGAGATGTTTCGGGCTGCACGTACGGACACTGGACGGCTCGCGACGAGCAAAGTCCCTTCTCGGCGGTACCTACGACGCGTAGTCGGGCGGCCACACAATAGAGGTATTTCGGGCGGTTCCTACGAGAGATGTTCCGGGCGGCACCTACGGACGCCGGACGGCTCGCGACGCGCAAAGCCCCTTCTCGGCGGTACCTACGACGCGTAGACGGGCGGCACCTACGATTATGCTATCGGGCGGTACCTACGAGAGATGTTTCGGGCGGCACTTGGACCCGGACGGCTCGCGACGAGCAAAGTCCCTTCTCTGCGGTACCTACGACGCGTAGACGGGCGGCACCTACGATTATGCTATCGGGCGGTATCTACGAGAGATGTTTCGGGCTGCCGCTACGGACACTGGACGGCTCGCGATGAGCAAAGTCCTTCTTTTCGGCGGTACCTACGACGCGTAGTCGGCGGCACCTACGAGGTGTTTCGGGCGGCACCTACGATTATGATATCGGGGCGGTACCTACGAGAGATGTTTCGGGCTGCACGTATGGACACCGGACGGCTCGCGACGAGCAAAGTCCCTTCTCGGCGGTACCTACGACGCGTAGACGGGCGGCACCTATGAGAGGTGTTTGGGCAGCACCTACGGACGCCGGACGGCTCGCGACGCAAAGCCCTTCTTGGCGGTACCTACGACGCGTAGACGGGGCACCTACGAGAGTGATTCGGCGCCTTTTGCTATCGGGCGGTACCTACGAGAGATGTTTCGGGCTGCACCTACGGACACTGGACGGCTCGCGATGAGCAAAGTCCCTTCTCGGCGGTACCTACGACGCGTAGTCGGGCGGCAACTTTCTGAGGTGTTTCGGGCGGCACCTACGGACGCCGGACGGCTCGCGACGAGCAAAGTCCCTTCGCGGGTACCTACGACGTAGACGGGTGAGATGATTCGGCGGCACCTACGATTATGCTATCGGGCGGTACCTACGAGAGATGTTTCGGGCTGCACGTACGGACAAGGACGGCTCGCGATGAGCAATGTCCCTTCTCGGCGGTACCTACGACGCGTAGCTGGCGGCACCTACGAGGTGTTTCGGGCGCCCCACGCCCGCGCCAAAAGCCCTTCTGTACCTACAGGTAGACGGCGGCACCTACGATTATGCTATCGGGCGGTACCTGAGAGATGTTTCGGGCTGCGTGGACCGGGGGGTCCCTGGCGGTACCTACGACGCGTAGTCTGGCGGCACCTACGAGAGGTGTTTCGGGCGGCACCTACGGACGCCGGACGGCTCGCGACGAGCAAAGTCCCTTCTCGGCGGTACCTACGACGCGTAGACGGTTGCACCTACGAGAGATGATTCTGGCGGCACCTACGATTATGCTATCGGGCGGTATCTACGAGAGATGTTTCGGGCTGCACGTACGGACAATGGACGGCTCGCGATGAGCAATGTCCATTCTCGGCGGTACCTACGACGCGTAGTCTGGCGGCACCTACGAGAGGTGTTTCGGGAGGCACCTACGGACGCCGGACGGCTCGCGACGAGCAAAGTCCCTTCCCTGCGGTACCTACGACGCGTAGTCGGGCGGCACCTACAAGAGGTACTTCAGGCGGAACTTACAAGAGTTGTTTCGGGCGGCACCTACGGATGCTGGACGGCTCTCGACGCGCAAAATCCCTTCTCGGCGGTACCTACGACGCGTAGACGTACGGCACCTACTAGAGATGATTCGGGCGGCACCTACGATTATTATATCGGACGGTACCTGCGAGATATGTTCCGGGCGGCACCTACGGACACCGGACGGCTCGCGACGAGCAAAGTCCCTTCTCGGCGGTACCTACGACGCGTAATCTGGCGGCACCTACGAGAGGTGTTTCGGGCGGCACCTACGGACTCCGGACGGTTCGCTGCGCGCAAAGCCCCTTCTCGCCGGTACCTACGACGCGTAGACGGACGGCACCTACAAGAGATGATTCGGGCGGCACCTACGATTTTGCTATCGGGCGGTACCTACGAGAGATGTTTCGTGCTGCACGTATGGACACCGAACGGCTCGCGACTCGCAAAGTCTCTTCTCTGCGGTACCTACGACGTGTAGTCGGGCGGCACCTACTAGAGGTATTTCGGGCGGTTCCTACGAGAGATGTTCCGGGCGGCACCTACGGACGCCGGACGGCTCGCGACGCGCAAAGCCCCTTCTCGGCGGTACCTACGATTTTGCTATCGGGCGGTACCTACGAGAGATCTTTCGGGCTGCACGTATGGACACCGGACGGCTCGCGATGAACAAAGTCCCTTAATATAGTCCCATAATTTAATTTATAATACCGGCCTCGCGAAATTCTTCGATAATTGACAAGATTTCATTGTCGTGAACATTGTTGCCAGCTCGACGCGAGACGTCTAGCAATCGCAAATTCCACCAATTCTTTGAGATCGTTTCAATGCGTAATCGATCATGTTGTCGCTTAGCGTCATGGTGTGTGATATGTCTATAACTTTTGCCACTTTTTTAACAGGCAATAATGACGCAATTATATATTTACTTGTATTTTTTATTATTTTTAATAGAATTATTAATTTTGTTGTCACGTTTATACGCATTTGTCATTTGTAATATACTTTGATATTTATGCAAATAATGTTGCGTATATTTTTATGATTGGGAAATTTTCTAAAAATCAAATCGTAGAAGCCTTGGTCTTGTTATATTTTATTCCATCGATAATTATATCAGCTTCCTTTCTACATCGAAACGTTTATCACAGAGCATCATTCCTTCGCTGGTAAATTTGACCGTAGACATAATCTATACTTTTATTTTTATCGCCACTCATGATAGCTCCTATATTTTTTGCGCTAGTGGACCAAAATGATCTTGAAACATTTTCTGATGATGATCAAAGCATCATGATTGATCGAATTCATATTTACAATAAATTGATGATGCGATATATTTTTATCATTTTTCTTATTTTCTCCAATCTTTCCTCATTCCTATGTATGTACGTGTGCAGTATTATGTTTCCGTACGTGACACAGCTGCCACAGATATTGTATTTTGATACTACATTATGATACATGATAAAACATTTAAATATTTGTTTAATAATTGAATATAGCTTTACATTTGATAGCCGCTGATTTCCGTTCGACGGGCGTTCGACAATCGTTCGATAGCCGTTCCACGGTCATTCATTTCCGTTCGATGACCGTTCAATACCCATTTGATGAGGTTGACGCATTATATCATGCTAAGTTGCATGAGAATACTTTTCTTGCGACGCGTTTTTAATAAAGCAATAATACGTTCCTATTCTAAAGTTTCGTACCGAGACGACTGTCTCCTCACAAAATCGCGACATGATATTAATATTATATACCATGTTGAGTGGCATAGAAACGCGCATACTTTTGTCTTATGATGTGTTTTGATATGGTGATGATATGGCCACATCTCTACTATAAAGCCTGGTGCCGAGACCTCGTTGCCTCGTCACAAAGTTGTGGACACGATCGAGATTCACAGTTAAGGGATTAAAACTTTTAAAAATAATGGATTGCGTAAATATTTATCCTGAGTGGAAGAGGAAAATGTTTGATTTATTATGCATTCTGTTCTTCAAACTAACCTTCCTGTGGAATGTAAGTAACGTTTTTCTATGATTATTTTGTGAAAAATTGTGAGAAAATGTTTGTTTGTAATATCTTTTTGTCTTGTAGTATCGGGATAAAAACAATGAATAAATCGTATAAATCAATCGTAAATTGCACATTACAAATTTCGAAATCTTTCAAGTCCCACTATTATTCTTCTTCTTCGAAGATCTTATATGGCTCTTTTCCGAACAGTTGTCGCAAATAAAAGATGTCGGTGTATTTTCAATTATTCAATGAGAGACTTATGTAAGCATCATTTTTATATTAATTAAAATTTATTAAATAATTTAAAAACTGATGAAATGTGTGTACTCTCCTGTTACAGGAGCGACCTCCTCCCCAGCCCGGCACATCAACTGCGTAACCTTCCAAAAGCAACCTCCATGTCAGCCCGGCATTTCCTCCCGTTTTAGGAACGCCCCCTCTCTATTAAATTTTAATTTTATATTTTTAAAATTTTATATTTTTACTTATATTTTTTATTTTTATTTCTATTTATACATTTTTTATATTTTTTATTATTATTATTATTGATTTTAAGTACATACACACACAAACACACAAATTGTACAGCACACATTTAAATAAATTTTATGTTTTAAATTAAAAAGAATGTGATTATTTACGCGCCTCTCCTTGGGTTTCCATCCCTTGCTTCTCTCTCTCTCTTTCTTTCTCTCTCTCTCTTGCGCTAGTTGTAAGTCTAGCGATATCGTCGTTGTGCTCTCTCTCACTCGCGTTAATCATAAGTCTCACTTCGTATGCGTTCTCTTCGTGCTATCGTTCTCTCTCACTCGTGTTGTTCTTGCAATATCGTTTTGTCTTCCGTATGCACTATCGTTCTCTCTCTCGCACGCGTTGTTCTCACGATATTATAGTTCTTCCTTTCACACGCGTTGTTCAAGCGCTATTGTCGTTCCCTCTCGCACGCGTTGTTCTGATGATATCGTTTTCTTTTTCATATGCTCGTCGCTCTTTCCTTTGCGTCGTCCTTCTCACGTCATCTTACATTGCGTCGTCCTTGTCGCACATTGATGCCATCCTTGTCGAACTGTCTTCCTCAAACACTTAGCACTATCCTTTTCCTACGCATAGCGCTGTCCTTTTCCCACCCATCTTCTTTCCGCGGATTCCCCTTCTCCTCGTGGACCCTCTCGGTCGCGCCGCGGATCCCTCTTCCCCCGGTGTGACATCACTCATCGAGTGCCGCAATTCCTCCTTCTCCGCGCGTGATGTCATTCCTCCGCGCCGCGGTTTGCTACGCGCCTCACCCTCCTTGAGAGGACCAGGATTAGAAACTTCCTAGTATTACTGCTTATACATATATAAATTAGCTTTTCGGCCCGCGCTACCCCTCACTCCCCCTGTCCACTTTTTTTTTAATTACTAGGACTGTGAATTAATTGTGAGGGATTTACAATAGATGGCGTAACTTATGCTATATCGCATCGGACACTTCTGTAACTATACTGTAACTATATTGTCATGTCAAAGCTCATCAGCTGTCATTAAGATTTACTTTTTATTATGTGTCATTTTGCTGAAGTGTAAACAACATATTTTCTCAGCCCCGAAGATGTTGAATTACGAGTCAACAAAACACTATTTGCGGGAAGTTTTACTTTTCCTGTTTAATTCAAAGAAAAGTGCTGCTGAAAGTCATCGAGTGCTGTTGGAAACTTACGGTGAACATACTCCATTGATAAAAACGTGTGAGTATTGGTTTCGACGTTTCAGAAGTGGTGATTTCGATACAGTTGACAAAGAACGTCTTGGTCAACTAAAAAAGTTCGAAGATGAGGAATTGGAAGCATTACACGACCAAGATTCATGTCAAACGCAAGATGAACTTGCTGAATCGTGGAATGTTGATTGCGTAACAGTTTCCAAATATTTAAATGCACTCGGTATAATTCAAAAGCAATGAAATGGGGTGCCATGCGAATTGAGAGATGTTGAACGACGATTTTTCACGTGTGAACAGTTTGCCTCAACGGCAAAAAAGAAAGGGTTTTTTTGCATCGTATCATCATTGGCGATGAAAAATGGATACGCTAAGATAATCCTAAGCATAAAAAATCGTGAGGTTTGCCTAGTCATGCATCAACATCAGCAAGGCCGAATATTCATAATTCGAAGCTCATGCTCTATTTGGTGGGACTAGCTTGGTACTATGAGCTGCTTCAACCGAAGGAAACAGCATCACTGGTGAACGCTATTGAACACAATTGATGCGTTTGAGCCGTGCATTGAAGGAAAAACGGCAGCAATTCGAGCAAAAGCACGAGAAAGTAATTTTTCAACATGATAACGCTCGATCACATGTTGGTCGTGTAGTCAAAAAATACTTAGAAACGCTGAAATGGAATGTTTTACCCCAACTGCCATATTCACCAGATGTTGCTCCATCGGATTACTACTTGTTCCGATCCATCGATGGAACACGGCCTGGCTAAGCAGCGCTTCCAATCTTACGAAGATACGAAAAATTGGATCGATTGGTGGATAGCATCAAAAAATTAGATGTTCTTTCGATGCGAAATCCATATGCTGCCAGAAAGATGGGAAAAAGTAGTGGCTAGCGATGGACAATACTTTGAAAAATAATAATGTATACAATTTTTCATAATAAAATCTTGAATTTACAAAGAAATTCCTCAAAATTAATTCAAAGTCCTAGTATTAAATATTTTTTCTTTTTCTGCCCCTATCGAAAAGTTTTCTTAAATAATATATATTAATAATTTATTATTTAATTTTTTAATTTAATATATTATTTAACTTTTGTTTTATTCTTTATATACGGTCTGACAGACTAAGTCTGCGCTGTACGGAAGTCTACTCTATTTTTTATTAAATTGTCTTCCCTTCCGGATATCACACCCTTCAAATTCCTCATTTTACAATAACTCTGTATACGACATTTTTTGTAAAACATTTTTGACTTTTTCTAATTAGATGTCCTTGATTACTTAATTCATCAATCTTAATTTTTACACTTTCCTTTTCCCTTTTGGTTGCTTTTGAAAATGTCACATAAAGTTATCCTGAGCAAATACGGGATGGGGCAAATAAATTACTACATTTTCCATTTTACATAAGATTTATCCTTGAGATTTAATGATTGTCATATCAAATAACATTCGAATTAGAAACTGTCTTCTTTTCAACTTAAATGGTACTTCCATATCATTCGTCACTAAATCTATCCTTGGAATAATGACAATTTGTCCTCGAACCGGACCTGAACCGTGGACATAAATAAGAATATTTGTCAAATTAATAACAGTGAATCTAGGGCTATTGCAAAGTCCTTTCTTTGTATTTAAATTTTTTAATGAGATTATTGTAACACTGACTTTAATTTTTAATCGATGATTCCAGATGGTGTCAGAGAGTTTAAAAACTCAGTCGGAAAATTTAATAGCTCCTGTGAATCATCACTAACAACAGAATCAATTGAGAGATATTCTTTCTCTCTTCCTTCCATCATACTAAGGATTTCCTCATTTATTTGAATGTATCCTCATTTATAAGACAAAGAATCGCTTGATCTGGAATTTTTCTAATCAGCTTCATCGTGATTCATTCTCCAAAAATCTCAGTAATCAGAGATTCTTTCGATATAAAATCCTCTGGTATTTCAATTATATCGTGATCTAGTCATCCGTATTCGATAGTTTACTATTTCCAAGTTGCATTAGACAATTTGCAAATTCTTTTTCTTTTGCTATTCTCATATTTTGCTATAGTTTAATATGAATTACATTCCTCCATATAGGATTATATTTTACAGTCGATTTAATTATAGTTGCTTTGTGTGCATGTGGCACTACTGGGAGATTTTGTCGGAAATCTGCAAATAAAATTACTTTTCCTCCAAAAGGTTTCGGATTCTTCGTCAGATCTCTGAAGAGTTCATCAACTGCTGTTAAGCATGTCTAATAATTATGCTCACCTCATCCCATATGATGAGTTTCGCAGAAATTAGTTCTCGTCCCGCCTCAGAGTTCTTCAGTGTCTTTCCTCTGATATTTAACTTCATCATTAACTGGGATTGTAAGCTTAAACAGAGAGTGATAAGTTATTCCTCCCTTAAGTAATGTGGCAACAATGCCAATTGATGCACGTGGAATTACGATCTCCTTTCTTCCTCAAATTACACTCAGAAATGTGTTAAATAGATAAGTTTTTTCACTTCCTGCAAACTCGTCAATACAAAATAACTGTTGCGGCCATTTCTCATTTTCAATCGCTCGAATAACTATATCGTACATGTGTCTATGTTTATCATTTAGTGTAATATATAATCATCTTGTCTCTTTTCCTCATCGACAATAATAAATAATCACCTTGTCTCTTTTCCTCATCGACATCACATTCTGTGACATAAATATTCACTGGAGATGGTTCTGGTAATTGCAAATTCTTGCAAGTACTTCTATTAATTCTCAGAATTTCTTCTATATCATTCAAAACCATATTTTCAGGATTTACAATCTTGTTGTGTACAAAATCTTCCATCATGTGATTTTTGTATTTATTCCAAAGAATCGATACATTTGTTGGACTTCCATAAATGCAAATAACTCTCAAATTTGGACTGGCATTCAAATCTTTGCTTCCTTCAGCATTCGGGCCCAAAGGTTGTCATTTTCTATTAAATTCTTCACTGCCGCCTCCTTAAATGTTTCATAAATTACTCCGTCCAGTTCTCAAGTCTCTAAAACATTTCGCTCCAGCCACATGTAGGAAAAGTAACTTTAGATAAAATCTTTCATTATCTTTTGCTCACTGTGTATAACCTTGAAATTATTTTTTCAGCATCTTTCTTGCATGCCTTCCACTTAGTTTCTTTCTTTTCATATACAGTGTGAAAGAATCTCCATGTAAAGAAAATGCACTCCACTTTCATCACATTGATTCAATTTAAACAATGCAGTCAACGTAGTATCTTTTGTGAGCTCTCTTTGAGCAGCATGCTCCTCATTTCCTGCTTGGAAATAAACTATTTGGCGATCAGGCAAATAAACCGCTAATCTTATTACTGTGTGTGACTTCATGAACAAATCGTATCCATTTAATCGTCACATTGCTTCTGAAGCACTCACATATCTTGCATCTAGGAATGAATTCACTTCATCTATTCGAATGAATCTTGTGCCATCACGTGTTTGGATCTCAATTGCAGCACAATAAAATAATGAATATATTTATATAAACATTTGACGCTCTTCACCGATGAATATATTTCTAGATTGATGTGTAGATTATATTTCATAATTAAATATGGTGAATGTGGCATCGATTATTTACTTCTTTATTTCTAACGATGTACTTCTTTCCTGAATCTCTTCGTTGATACATGGGATATCCATTGACATTTGCATTAGTTTCTTCTCTAAATTCTTTGGGAAATCCTTTTGAACATTTTCCATCGTTCCCAGTGCAAGGATATCTCATGGAGGGATCTCCACATTCAAAACTTTTGCATTAAGTTCTGGGTATTTTTCTTCGTCGTGGATTTCAGTTCATACCATCATGTCAATTACCTCTTGAAGTCGAGGCTTTTCCTCATCACTCAACATTGCAAGAAAATGCAAATGTGGTCCCCTTTTTTAAAACTCTATTTCACTTGCATAAGCTATAATATTTCCAAAAATTTTATTTTGAATTAAATCCTTCAAAACCTCTCTGACATCCAAGTTGAATGATTTTGCGACTATATCAGGTCGAAACTCTATTAGACATCCATTAAGGTTATCCTTAATTTCATTGAGGATTGCAAGTCATCGTACAAAAAATGTACGATTTCTCGAACTTTCTAACCAAAGACATTGCATCTTGGTACCTTTCCTGCATATTCCTTGGCCCATAAATGAAGATGGTAATATTATCGGTACACCAACTGAAATTCCCTCATTTTGTGCTCGATTGTCAAGATGATCTATTAATAATCCCGAATAAAGTTCGACTCTTAATTGGGGTTGATTCAATCTAATATAATTAAGCCTATTGGCCTCGGTTTTCATATAGGCATCAAGTATGAATTGACATCTCAATTCCTGCTCTTTTAAATTGGCTGAACTCGGTGCAAGCAGATGGGCATAATAATCCATTTCAATTATTTTTTGTCTTCAATATTTAGGATATTATCATTTCATTTCCGAATGCCATTCTTCATTACCATAAGGATAAAACACAGGATAACATATAGAATAACACCTTTTATCCGTAATTGATATTTGTTGAACATCATTTAAGTTTTTATTATAAATTCGAATGTCTCTTTCAAATGATGGCTCACCATCAACATTCCTAAAAACCATGGCTATTTCATATCTCTATTAAGCTAGCAGAACTAAATTAGCAAAATCAACCCAAATCTATCACATTACTTAGTACCTATTTTGTACTAATTTCATATCAGTAATAATAATTTTGTACCCTGTGTAATTACGAAAAAAATTAATGCCACATTAATTTTAAGTCAGCAGGATCCCGACCGGGACTGATGAAGATCGGGATGGTTTTTGAATAATCGGCGAGGGTACATCCACAACTTTATATTTTGTTAGTACTAATTATGTCATATTGAATGTACATGAAGTAGCGATTGATTCTGCTAATGGAAACGAATACTTTACACTTGAGTCTGATGAAGGTCAGGGATAGTTTACGAATAATCGACGAGAGTACAAAATCTATAACTCCATATTTTGATAGTACAAATTATGCTACGTCGAATGTGCAAGTAGCGATTGATTCTGCTAATAGGAACAAGTACCTTATTTTTAAGACTGATAGGGCTAAATTCAATTGGGAATTGTTTGAAGCAGATGAGATAAATATATTAAGTTTTTTTGATGATACAAATTACTACAAATTTAGTTTAGTGTATTTCTGTACTTAATTTTCTTTTTTTTTTTATTGTGGTCCTGCTGGCTTAATATTAAAGTGGCAGTGTTATGGTTTCTTTCGAAATTACACAAATTACGAAATTATTATTAATGGTACAAACTAGTACAAAATAGGTACTAAATAATGTGATAAATTTGGTTTGATTTTGCTAATTTGGTCCTGCTAGCTTAATAAAGGCAATGACGTATTATAATTTTTACAGTCTAATTTATAAACGTCTTCAGTCCTGCTATTAATAGGCAATTTATTTTTTCCGTTTAATTAATGCGTTAAGTTTTTTAGGTACATTATAGACAACATTAAGACCTTTATTTATTCAAATGTGACAAAATAAAATTATAACATAAAAAGAAGTAGTATATAATAACGCATTATATGCATTATTAATTATGCATTATATATTACGCATAATAATGCATAATATTCTGCATCTTCATTGATTCATGGTTTTCTTATTTATATTTTTCATATACACTGAGTATTATGATCAAATGATAACATGATACATTAACTTCTAATTTCTTGTGCACGACTTAGACGAGTCATGGCTGCATACATAGTGAAAAGTAAAATATTGAGTCAGTAATAGTGATGGGCGATGTCGAAAAAAATAATCGATTATTATATAATCGATTATCTAGATAATCGATTATATACAATCGACTATTTTTCAACAAATTAAAAAATCGATTATTTTTCAAAAATATTGGAAATAATCGATTATCAGGTAAATTATTGTTTGATTTAAAAATATAAAAATCTTAAAACAAATCAAATTATAATAACAGCGATTTTGCTAATTGCCAGATAAACAATTGTGACAACACTTATATGTGTCTATTTAATATGCTCTATGGCAAAAATTTTGCTTCAAGTTTTAATTATTTAAACGCTATTTTTCTGATTTTAGGATAATGTATTTTTATTAACTTGTCATTTACTTATTTATTTGCAAAAAAATTGAATTAAGTATTTAAATCATGCCAATTATTTATATATGTTATATATATTTATTTGTATGAAGGATTTACACTGCGTCTGATTTCCGCCGATATTCTATATTCAATTAGAAAGATTATTGTTTCATGATGATAATGCATGTGATCGATTACGCAAATCATAATATCGAACAAGCGATTAATCGAATTAAAAAACATCGAATAACTAATTAATCGAAATAAAAAAAATCGACAAAAATAATCGATTTTCTAAAAAAAAACATCGAACATCGATGCATCGAGCCAACATCGCCTATTACTAGTCAGTAAGATAGTAAAAAAGACGGTAAGATAGTAAAAAAATTTGTAAAATATTTGTAAATTGATAGTAAAGTATCGTCTCATAATAGTTTAATTCAAAGTAAGCGAAGTTGAATGAACTTAAAACACGCACATACTTTCTCTCGTCATTCACTGTCTGATCAAAATCCAATCCGATTTGTGTGCCGAAGCCCCGTTAGCCGTCGATAAATCCATTTGAATTCTCGACGTTGTCCGACTTTCACCGCGTGGAAATGGGGACGGCGCGTGAGTGTTATACGCTCTTTCGAAAGTTTTAATGTTTTTAATTTCATTTTTTTTCATTTTACATGCAGATACATAGAAGGATATAACATGTACAATTATAAAATTACAATTTATTTTCAATCATACTCTACAAGTGGACGGGCAAAATGCGGAATAAAATAATGCTACTGTTATTGCTAGTCTTGCTCTTCCTCGTCTGACTGCAACGAGCCAAATGAGGCAACCTCTTCTCTTTCCAGATCGCTGGAAAAGGATTAGGTAGATGGCGGAGTAGAGGGCGGAGAATGCGAAGGGGATCTCGGCGGAGAGCTGAGAACAATATCTCCTTGTTCTTCTACCTTCTCATCCTCCACTTTTTCTTCCTCCTC
>JAPIVC010000653.1:0-37355 GCA_030586385.1 Camponotus fellah | reverse complement strand
GCCTCGCCCGCGGTTTTTGAGCCGTGGTTTTCCCCAGGGACGAAGGGCAAATGCCGAGGCAGGGGTTTGAGGAGTCCCTAGTGGACGTTGGGTCCACGGTGATTACCCCCTCTTACCCGAAGTCACGGGACACCAGCCGAGGAAAATGGAAGTTTCGAATTTTTTTAAAGACATCATTGGATGTGAATTTCGTCGATGGAGATTAGAGCGTGTCGCTCGGTACCCCGTAGCAGCAGCTCAGGCCAGAGCAGGAAGACACGACTGATTTTCCGGGAATCGACTGGCCATGGTTCTACGGAGTCGTTCGCTACCTTTTAGCAGAAGCTAAAAAGAACAAGAAGACTCAAGATCCTTTCTGGCATTACGAATTGTCGGGACGACAATCTTTGAAGACGGGGGCAGTGTTGCGTCCCCGTGTTCCTTTCCTGCGGATAACTTGAACACCCGTGACGTTCGGCTGAAGTTCGCGTTGCTAAGAAGTTGTTGACAGTTGCGGCTGTCATTTGGAGTCGGAAAATAGCTGTCAAGCTATCCGGACGCGTTTTACATACGAGCCGTTCCGTTGTGCAATAATTCTGTGTTCTGTGTTATTGTGTCGTTTAATAAAGTTCCCGTGTTATCTTTAAAAGTGTTCGTTCATTTCCCGCGACTCGCGACGGCCGATTTCTTTAACGCGCGCCCTTCGATATATATCGAAGTCCTCGCCTCGAGCGCAACAATATATATATATATATATATATAACATAGCATATATACATATTAATATATTAGTATATTAATATATTTTTATAAAATGGGTAGACGTAAAATTGTGCGTACTTTAGAAGAAGAAGAAGACTTTCTACAACGACATCGAGAAAAAAGAAGGGAAAATAAACGGCGTTATCGTGAAAATAATAAATTAATTGAAAATTCTTCAAATATAATATCAAATCAACAAATTATTTGTATTGTTGGAACATCAAATAATAATCGCATGGTAATAGAATTGAATTCGAAAACTGATGAAAATTCTTTAATTGTTAGATTAACATTACAACCATCTGCAGAATATCAAATTCGTTATCGATCACGACAAAAAAAACAACCTCGTTTAAATAATATTAATACAATATCATTGAATCATGTAACTGAATATTATATTGGTCCTATGGATGTGTATTGTATTCATTGTAACGCAAAACATTTTATAGCTGAAAAAATTTCTAATAAAGGACATTCATTTCATGATTGTTATAATCATGGTGCAGTATATTTACAGTCATTACCTGAACTTCCTGAATTCATTCGTAGTTTATTTAATGGTAGTCATGTAAAATCTAATGATTTTTTTCAACATATTCGTAGTTATAATAGTTCATTTTCATTTGCATCATTTAATGCTAATTTAATTAATTTTCAAGATAGACGACCTGGTCCATATTGTTTTAAAATACAAGGGCAAATTTATTATCAAATTAATACAGCATTATATGCTGCACAAAACGAAAGTCCTACATATGGCCAACTTTTTATTATTGATACGAATGAAGCGATTGATTATCGTCTTAATCGAAATTCATATTTAGATTTTGAAATTGTACGAAATCTTGATCATATAATGCGAGAATTAAATGTATTTGCTCATTCTTATCAAATGATGGGTGAAGAATTAGAAAATCAACGACATTTAGAAATGGAATCTGCTGAATTATTACCGAAGTTACAATTAGTATTTACTTCAAGACCAGGTATGAATCGACATTGATATAATACTCAAAGAACCAATGAAGTTGCTGCTGTATTCTCTACAACAGCTGATGGAGAAATTTCAGAATCATATGTTATAATACGTAATAAAAATACTAAAACTTTACAAAAAGTTAGTATTATGGATCCAAATGTAAAACCATGGATATATCCATTATTTTATCCATATGGTACTCAAGGATGGCATCGTGATTTAAAAAAATTAAATAGTAATAGACGAATAACTAGAGGACAATATATTAAATATCGTATAGCTATTCGTGATGAATTTAATGTTTTTTTATTAGGACGTCGCTTATTTCAACAGTGGCTTGTAGACAGCTACGTAAAAATGGGAAAAGATAGAATTGATTATTGTAAAAATCACCAAAAAGAATTACGTAGTGAAACATATCAAGGTTTAAAAGATTATTTACAAACTACGGCTAATAATTTAAATGGACGTATTGGAAAAATGGTTATACTTCCTTCCACATTTACTGGATCGCCACGCAATATGTTACAAAAATTATCAAGATGCAATGGCAATAATTAGTAAATTTGGTAAACCAGATCTTTTCATTATTATGACTTGTAATCCAAAATGGCGTGAAATTGAAGAAAATCTTTTACCTGGTCAACAAGCTTCGGATAGACCTGATATTTGTGCTCGTGTATTTAATATAAAATAGATTATTTAATTGATTTAATCGTTAAACAAAAATTTTTGTGAAGTAGCAGCATTTGTATACGTTATTGAATTTCAGAAACGCGGTTTGCCACATGTTCATATGTTAATTACTTTAAAATACAATTATAAAATCACAACTCCGTAAAGAGTTAAGAGTAGAGTTAAGAGTAAGTGTCCAGCAATTATATTAGCCGTCAGACGAATTGCTTAATGGGCGGATAATTAATCTGATTGATTCAATTAAGACTATAAAAGGTATAAGAATAAAAGGAGTTCCTTGAGGAGTTAAGTGAGAGAATAAGTCGTTGAAGAAAAATCAGATATGGTTGTTGATAAATATATTTCTGCTGAAATTCCTGATCCATGTGAGAATCGTATTTTACATGATATAGTTATGAAACATATGATTCATGGACCTTGTAGTGATTGGTGTTTGGTAGATGGACGTTGTTCAAAGCATTATCCAAAACCTTTTCTCGAAGAAACTAAAATGGATGAAAATACTTATCCTTATTATCGTCGACGAGATAATGGAAGAAATTTTGAACGTCCTGGCGAATATGTAGTTAATAATCGTTACGTTGTTCCATATTGTCCTATTTTATCAATTATATTTAATTGTCATATTAACGTTGAAGTAGTTTCAAGTATCAAATCAGTTAAATATTTGTATAAATATATTTTTAAAGAACATGATGTTGCTGCTGTAACTATTGAACCAATAACAGAAAATGTAGTTATTGATCATGATGAGATACAGAATTATATTGAAGCTCGTTATGTTGGACCTGTTGAAGCTAGCTGGCGTATTCTTGGAAAAAATTACAAGATAAAAGTCATATATAGTCGCTATAATACGTTTACCAGTACATCTTTCTAATGAACAAAATATTATAATTGAAAATGAAAATATTGAGGACACAATGACTTCTGCTATAAATCAAGTTACTATGTTAATGGATTATTTTTCATTAAACTTACGCGATGAAGAAGCAAGACAATATTTATATATTGAAATTCCAAGTTATTATATATTTAAAAAAGAAAAAATTAATGGTAGAAATGTATCGTGTTGGGTCAAACGTAAAAGTCATTATAATTGTAGTAGGACGAATGTACTCCATTAGTCTAACACAAACGGAATTATTTCATTTACGGTTATTACTACTCACAGTAAAAAGGGGCTACAAGTTTTGATAATTTAAGAATTGTAAATGAAAAAATTTGTCAATTATTTTCAGCGGCATGTTTAGCTTTAGGTTTGATCGAAGATGATGATGAATGGAAACGAGCTATGAATGAAGCTGTTAAATGGATGATGCCTCGACAACTTCGTAGATTATTTGTACGTATATTATTACATTGTCAGCCGTTACATCCTGAGGAATTGTGGGAAAATTTTAAAGTAGCAATATCTGAGGATTATGTTCGACATTTTGGTATATTACAAGGGCAAAATAAAACATATGCACAAATTAACAATATGCTTTGTTCTGAAGGTAAAAGTTTTGCTGATTTTCCTCAAATGAAACAATTAACAGAAGATGACGAGGAGGAAGACTACATGACACTTGAAGAAGCTATGGAAGTAGGTACCAAACAATACAAACAATTAAATGACAAACAAAAAGAAATAATTGATATATTATTAAATATTATTAAATAAATTAGAGAATAATGATAATAATAGTAATAATTGTTTTTATATTGATGGTCCGGGTGGATCAGGTAAAACATTTATATATACAACTATCTATCATTTAGTTAAAATTAGAAATAAACACGTGTGTACAATGGTTTTTACAGGTATTGCAGCAACATTACTACCTACTGGAAAAATAGTTCATAAAATATTTGGATTACCAGTTCCATGATGTGCTGATTCATCATCAGCTATTAAAATTCAATCAAAAGAAGCTCAATATTTAAAAGAAATTGATATTTTTATTTGGGATGAAGCACCAATGGCACCACGATATGCTTTAGAAATTATGGATCGAACGTTGCGCGATATTATGAACAATGATTTTCCTTTGGTGGAAAAATTATTTTATTAGGTGGTGATTTTAGACAACTTTTACCTATTAAAATACATGCTACTCGAAGTGAAATTGTAAATCTTTCTATTAAGTTTAGTTCTATTTGGAAACGTTTTGTAAAAATCTCTTTAATACAAAATATGCGAGTTCTTCCAGAAGAAATTGAATTTGCAAAGTTTTTATTAGATATTGGAGATGGTACATTAAATGATTCCAATGATAATATAAAAATTCCTGAATGTTGTATAGCGCCTATTAATGCTGATATTGTGGAAGATATATATAGCGATTTAATACGAAAAAAAGAGTTTGATAAAATATCTAAATGTGCAATACTTTCTGCAAGAAATGTTGATGTAGATGACATCAATAAAAAAGTTGTGGAATTGTTAGATATAGCTGATGAACGAATTTATACAAGCGTAGACAGCACTATAAATAACGATAATGATGATATAAGTGAAGTTTTGTTACCGGAATATTTGAATAGTTGAATAGTTTATCTCCATCATGTTTTCCTCTTCATGAATTGCGTTTAAGACCAAATTGTATCGTTATGTTGATTAGAAATTTAAGTATCAATGAAGGTCTTTGTAATGGTACTAGATTATTAATTATAGAGCTTGCAAATCATCTATTGAAATGTAAAATTTTAACAGGTGACAAAGCAGGAGATATTGTTTTTTTGAATCGTATAACGTTATATTGTGAAAATGTATATCCTTTTACTTTTTCTAGAAGACAATTTCCAATAAAATTAGCTTTCGCTGACAATTAATAAATCACAAGGACAAACTTTTGATAGAATTTGATTAGATCTTCGCAAGGATGTTTTTCATTATGGGCAGCTTTATGTTGCTTTCTCACGAGTTCGTTCTTGGCAAGCATTAAAAATTTACCTTGGTAATCAATGAAATACTAAATTTGTTAAAAATTATGTATACAAAGAAATATTTATTTAATTTTGTTTTTTGAATATGAAAGTAAAAACAAATAAAAATCATTTACTTAGTTAAAGTAATAACAATAATAATAGTTATATTTGTTCTAGGAATAAAATTTTTTTATAAATATAAACTTGAAAAATATAAAATTTATCTATTAATAAAATATATAGTAGTACATAATGGAAATAATTATAAATGTTTTTATTAACAAAAACATATTTAATATTTTTATTTTATAACAAAATAACAAAATTATTTCTATATCATGATTGATATACTATTAAAAAACTTGATATTTTCAACAAAAATAATAGAAATACAATATTAATTACAAATGTAATCTATATATATTTTATTTATTTATATATGCATTTATATATACAATAAAATATGAAAATAAGTCAAGAATATATTTCTTATGTAATGTGATTATTATAAATGTTAGTATATAGTGGTTGAAATTTAAAATAGTATATTTTTTTATGATAATATATATTAATTATAAATGTAAATAGCGCATTATTTAAAAATTTTTGAAATAGTGATTTTCGGCACGTATAAACATACATACACACACACACACACACCCCACACACACACACACACACACACACACACACACAAACATGTATACATGTATATCCATTATACATATATATGTATGTACATATGTACGCATATATGTGTGTATATATATATATATATATATATATATCCTAATACTACTTCAAAATGTGTTAAATTTATAATATTTATATAGATTTATATGTATATATAGATATTATAGTATAAATTTAATATATTTAATTTTTTTATTGATGTTTTTACTTATTGTAATGTTTATTTAAGGCTCGTGATACTTATCGTTGTCACTTCCGAATCTTTAAATATTAAATATCAAAATTAGAATAAGAATTATCTTTTTTTTATTTTTAATTTCACCAATATACTAAGAATTCCTATACGTATTATTTTTAAATAAAAAATTATTTTAATGTAACAACACTATATATTATTTGAATATATAATGAGCGTATGTATGTGTGTGTATGTAAGTGTAAAAAATTATTTCAATTATATAATTCATATTACAACTGATAATTCTTTTATTATATATATTTTTATATTTTATTCTTTTACTTTTGATATATTATTAAACTAAAAATAATCTTTATTATTTTTATTTATTGTTAATTAAAAAATATATATTTTATTTCAAAATTCTATTTTGTAATTGTTTTTTTATTCATATATAATTTATTGTAAAAAAATGTGTATATATGTATAACAAACAAACTTTTTATTTTCATAAACAGTTTTAAGTTCTATTCCAATTTAATCTTCTCATTTTGATAATATTGTTGAATAGTACATAATAAAGCAATATTTTAAATTATGATAAAAAGTCTACCTAATTTTAAAATTACTTATATGTAATATATATTTTTTAGTTAATATATGAATAAATCAAATAATAATTAATAATAAATCAAAACATAAAAAAAATGTGATAATAAGCTTTAATATTACATGTTTATATATGTATATAAATAATTTTAGGCTCTTATACTTATTAATTTTTATTATATATATATTCATAATATTTCATAAATAAGATACATCTACTATACATATGTAACTATTTTTTATAGAATACAAAAGATTGATAATATAAGAATAATATAAAAATTCTCTTTTTACTTGAAGAAATATTCGTTTTTATTTTATTTATATCTATTGTTTCTATGTATTATTCTATTTATATCTATGTAATTGTGTAAAAATAAAATTATATAAAAAAATAAAATAAAAAATAAAATATGAAACATTCTTTTGTTGCAAGAATATAAATAAATAAAAGAGTTAATAACTAATTAATAAAAAATTAAAATAAAAAAATTATAGAATTTTTATTTATAATTAAAAAAAATCTTATTTTTTAAATAACGTTGAAAAAGAGAAAAAAGAAATAAGAAACAAACATAAATTATTGTATATAGGACGTTCTAAATTAATCGAATCATCATTAATTTATAATAAATTTCTGATATCATTTTGAGATAAAAATTCTAATGACGAATTGTCAAGGATGTTATAATTTTGGTAATATGAAAAACTAAGGTTATATTATATATATTTATTATTATATTTATTTGAACATAAAAATATAATTGATTTTAAATACAATCAACTTTACTTATAATAAATTGTTAATATTAAGAAAGCTTTCTAAATGTTTAAAAATATATTTCTCTTTATGTACTTTTAAAGCTATTTAAAATATTAAATATATTAATAAAATTCTTAGATATAAAATATAAAAATTAAAATCAATCAACATAAAAATGGTAAATGGAAAATAATAATGAATAATTATACTTGTATATATTAGTTTTATATATATGGTTATATATATGTTATGTGGAAGTTGTACTCTTATTACTTTGATTCTACAAAAAAGATTATAAATAGTTATATATATATATATATATATATATATATGCTTTATATAATTGTAATTATTTTTAAGGATAAATAAAAAAATTATAAGCATCAAAGTAATGTATGTAATTATTTAAAAAAAAAGGTAAAAACAAATATATTCCATCGAATAAATGATATTGTTAGAATCTTTACAAGGAATTTATAAGAAATATTTTAAGAATGAAATTATATATATATATATATATATATATATATACAGGGTGATTCAAAATAACCCCTGTGTCACTGAAATGATATATTATTGAGACAATTCTAAGACGATTTTTCCGTTTGCAAAATTTCGTCCGAAGCTTAGTTTTCGAGATATTAAATAAAGTAGTTGATGCATGACGGGTCGGGTACAAGAGGCAGGCAGGGGCGACGCGATTCACCGTCAGCCGCGGGCGCTTACGCGGGGCGATCAGCTGATCGCTGCACATGCACAGACACACATGCGAACACATACATTCTCTGTCTGTCTGTCTGTGTCTCTCTCTCTCTCTCTCTTCTCTCTCTCTCTCTCTCTCTCTCTCTCTCTCTCTCTCTCTCTCTCTCATTCGCTCACTCACCCGTAATTTTTTTTTTTTACGAGAGAGGGGAAAATGCATTTTATGCATACTCACCGGTCGATCCAGTGAGTTATGTGGGACTCGAGTACCAAGTCGAATTACCAACTCGGTACTCCCTACCCACTAAAAACCCCCTCTCTTTTATGAATTTTCTTTGACACACTGTCCCTCTGTCCTTCCCGAGATCTGTTTTCACATAACGTCAAAAAATGGTTATTATTACCTTGTTCGATGACTTTTGATGTATTGCTGTAATTGCTTGAAGGAGAAATGAATTTTCCGATAGATCGTACGTTCTCAAATTTAACGTAGATATCACGTTGCACAAGACAGAAATCCACACTAAATTATTAACTGAAAGTTTTTCTTCTTTCATGAACTGCATTCTTTTATAAACTTTAACGTCATCACATTTATTTACTCACTCGATGAGACGAGAAATTTACTGATGACTATCACTAATCACTGTCGAATAATAACTGTTGGCGATTAAAATCACTCGATGAAAGAAACGCGCGCGGACATGTTACTTGCGACGCGACGACGCGACGACGCAACAATGCGACGGCAAGCAGTTTTTTGTCATGATAGGTTGCGGTAGGTTAAGGTACTACTGGCGCTATCGAACGCGATCATGTGTTCGATTGAAGAATGCGTGGTAGACATAATAAACATTTAACATATTAATATTATTATTATTATGAATGTGTGTGATATCCATACATCGTATGATATCTATTTAAAAATTAATTAGATTAAATAAGTGTTTATAAAATATTTATTTAAAAACACTTATTTAATCTAATTAATTTTTAAATAATATCATACGATGTTATTAAATATTACTTTTACTATTATCATATTAAATATTAATATTTATTTAACTATTTTATCTATTTATTTATTTATCTATTTCACCTCTATTTATTTTTAACTATTTATTATCAATGATCGAAAATCGGTCATTGATAATAAATAGTTAAAAATAAATAGATGAAATAGATAAATGAAAAAATATTAATTAATCGAGTTTTATTCTCTCTCTCTCTCCTTTTTTGTGTTTTTAATTGCAAAATAAGATACTCCATACGTTTAAAAATTGGTCGCTCTGAAAAGAGGCGGATTGTTTTTGGATCGCCTTAAAAAGGGCGGATTAATTTTGAACATTTATAGTAAATGTTCGAAGTGGCCTCCATCCATTCTAACGCACGCTCTCATGCGTTTCAATAAATTTTGTTGAACATTTTCCATTACGTCTTCTTCTATGGACCATATGGAATATCGTAATCTTGTTTCTAAATCTTCTACATCTTCAGGGAGCGTTTTGTAGATCGTTTCTTTGCAGTATCCCCAAAAAAAAAAATCCAATGGATTTAAATCCGGAGATCTAGCAGGCCAACGTATCGGACCATATCGGCCCATCCAACGTCCAGGAAACTTGTTGTTTAAAAAAGTTGTCACAATCCTGGCATTGTGTGGACCAGCACCGTCTTGTTGAAATATAATTTCTTTTCTTTCCGATAGCGGCACTTCTTCTAGAAAATCTGGTAAATTATTTTCCAATAATTCCAGATATGTTCCGCTGGTTAAAATATCCGGGGGGATAACTGGGCCCAGTATTTCTGTTCCCATAATTCCTGTCCAGATATTGAGCTTCCAACGAGTCTGAAAATTTCTGACTCGTGTAGCTCTGGGATTTTCTTCGCTCCACAAATGCATGTTATGTGGATTAAATATTCCTTCTCGTGTAAATAGCGATTCATCGCTAAATATTATTCGAGAAGGGAATCTAGGATCTCTGTCTACGCTTCTGAGAAAATTTTCACAGAATGCTCTTCTCAGAGGATAATCTTCTGGTCTTAATTGTTGCACGCGAGTATAATGATAAGCGTGCAACTTTTCTTCTCGTAAAATCCTCTGTACCGTTGAATATGAGAGATTGTGCTCTCGAGAAATAGTCCGAATGCTTGTCTCAGGCTCTTGCTCGACAGCACGAACCACTTTTTCGGTATTCCGCAAATTTCTTGCGGTTCGGTTTCTTCCAACGTTGTGTTTATTCGGGAGAACATTGCCCGTTTCGAATAATCTTTGGGCCGCTCCGGTATAACATCAGGCTTGGGTATTGCCCGATTTGGGTATAATTCGGCGTATCGTCTTGCAGCAGGTCGTGTGCCCGTTGGATGCACCGAGTGCCATTATCATGTCGTAATATTCTTCAATCGTATAGCTTGCCATGTTCTCTTAACTCTTCTTCTAATAATCGAGCGATTATTGATTTCAATATCGATTGTCTCTCCGTATTTATACGATCTTCGCGGGGGTCCATACCCCAGTCCACACGCGACCCGCGACTCGTCACGGGAGGCGTGGAGGGGGTATGGACCCCCGCGAAGATCGTATAAATACGGAGAGACAATCGATATTGAAATCAATAATCGCTCGATTATTAGAAGAAGAGTTAAGAGAACATGGCAAGCTATACGATTGAAGAATATTACGACATGATAATGGCACTCGGTGCATCCAACGGGCAGCATTACGTTGCTGCAAGACGATACGCCGAATTATACCCAAATCGGGTGAGACATCCAATGCCTGATGTTATACTCGGAGCAGCCCAAAGATTATTCGAAACGGGTGTAACTAAATGAATAAATAAATAAAATATATATATATATATATATATATATAAGATACATAATAACAAATTCTCTAACCAATTTGGAAACAATTTTTTCTTAGCAAAAATGTGGAGAAGTCAATAACTTTCGAATTATAATCGATTGAGAAAAACGAGTTTCTCGCTAATTAAATTTTGTAGAATCAAAAGATTAACATAATTACATTCTTTAGTTAATTTCAGGTGGAGTTTACTTTAATAAAATTTTAATTTAAGATTTACAAATATACATAATGACAAAAATCAGAAATTTGCAAAAAATAATATTCTGTCTCGACATTTCGCTAAGAAAAAATCAACTTCAAATTGACCAAAGAATCTAACATTATATGCTATATATATTTTTCAATTATACATCCTATATAGAATAAAAATAAATTAAGGAAACTTTTCAAAAAATATAAATTTTAAAGAAAAATATTTCAAACAATAGTTGTATGGTTTCGAAAGGAATATAAAATTGTGTCATTAGTTTGATCTTGAATTGATTGAAATTTACATAAAAATTAGTGTCAATTTCTTAAAACACTCTATTTCTCATTAATGCTCTTCATATAAATTGCAAATGATTATTCAAGATTAAATAAAAAAATTAAATCATCTTATGTTCTTTGTAAACCTACACAACTTTTGTTTAAAATATCTTTCTATAAAATTTACATTTTTCGAGATTTTTCAAAATTTCTTCAATTTTGTTCATCTTCTATAGATATACACATATATGTATACATATATTTTTTTCTTCATTTTTAGTTATACCGCCATTTTTAATTGTCCAAAATTTAGAGGATATAACAAAACTGACAGGACAAATGCCATTATTAACTTTATTAAATGATTCAACTAATTTAAAAAGAAAATTCGCCGAAGTAGATTCATCAGATCAGGTATAATTATTACACTAATATTAAAAAAAATTATTTACTTTTTGTTTATAATAAGATATTTATTAAAAAGAGCAATCAAATTCTTGTAAGTTTTTAGATAAAATTATTTCTTAAGAATATGTTAAAGATAAGTATTAAAGTTTTATACTTTTCATTATTTGATAAAATAATAATTTAAAAAAATATATATTCTGTATATGTTGAAGGTGCAGTGGTCAGTCAATAACTAATTTGTAAATAGTTGTGTATATACCTTTTTAATAGTATTTTGGTACAAAAACAGGATTATATTTAGAGTTATAACGGATGGCGTCCGATAGCGTCGGTTCTGGAATCGCTACTCAGGTAGCGTCCGTAATAGAAGCGCTACCCCGGGCCTTTTGTCTTAAGTGACTGAGAACAGAGCCGTCTACCTAAACGTACATCAGTCAATGTGCACGCGGCACGTTCAAACTTAACTATAGGAACTATTATTAGAACGTATATTTCTACACTCCCACTCGGAATGATAATAATGCGCAGTTCTATCTCTAACAATCTAAAAAGAACTTTAAACAAAAAAAATCTTTGGTCATAAGACAAAAAAATATAGTAAGCTTAAAAATTCTTAGATCAAGTTGATCATTGCACGATTTACTTCGAATCTTTGTGTGTAAGCGGTTTAGTTAATATATCCGCTAATTGTTCATTGCTTGCAACATGTTTTACTACTAAGTCTCCTTGTTTAAAGATATCTCGAGTGTAATGGAATTTAATGTCGATGTGCTTTGTACGTTGATGAAACATAGGATTTTTAATTAATTGTTCCACTGCTGAATTATCACAATGCAACAGTCCCCGTTGACTTAATTTTAATTCATCTAGAATTTTACGTGTCCATACAATTTCTTTTGTAGCTTCATATGCAGCAACATATTCTGCATATGTTGTTGATGTTGCGATGACTCCTTGTTTGCGTGCAAACCAAATTATTGGGCCTCCATTCATCATTAGTAGTACACCGTTAATTGACTTACGTGTATCAGGACAGGATCCATAATCTGCATCAGAATATGCCATTAAAATATTTGATAACATAGTAGAATTATATTCGATCCCCATGGTGCGAATGCCTGCAATGTATCTTAGAACGCGTTTTGCTGCTTTCCAGTGCAGCTCTGAAGGATTCTCCAGAAACTGACTTAAAGCACTCACTGCAAACGAAATATCCACACGTGTACCAATTGCCAGATATAAAAGAGAACCGATTAGTTGTCGATATGGTACATCAATAATTGGACCAGGATTTCCATCTTCATTGACGTTACGTATTAAAACTTGATGTGTATCAGCTGGTACTCCCACTGAGTTGCAGCTCTCCATACCAAAATTGTTGAGCATTCTATTGATATATGTTGATCGATGTAATCGTAACTTGCGTCCTTCTCGATCTCGTTCGATGCCCAAATAACACTTTGCTTCCGAATGCTTTGTTTCAAATTCTTTTTTCATTTCGTTAAGAAATTTTTGGATCGTTTGAATCGATTTACCAATAACCAGGCCATCGTCTACATACAGTGCCAAATACAAGGCTTCTTCAGGTGCAACATAGACGCATGAATCGCATTGTGATGCAGTTAGTCCAAATCTCTGCAGGAATTCATCAAACTTTATGTTCCATTGTCTCGGAGCTTGTTTTAATCCATATAAGCTCTTTCGTAGTTGGCAGATTTTGCCACTTCCATCGTTAAAGCCTTCTGGCTGTTCCATAAAGATTTCTTCCTTGAGATCACCATACAGGAATGCAGTTTTGATATCAAATTGATAGATTTCATAATCGTTTGCACATGCAATTGATATCAAAATTCGTATTGACTCGAACCGGGCAACAGGTGAAAAAGTTTCGTTATAATCAATGTTTGCCTTCTGTGAGCATCCCTTTATAACTAATCTTGCTTTATAGCGATTAATATTTCCGTCTGTCTTAAGTCGATAGATCCATTTATTTTTAATTGTGCGACGATTTGGTGGCAGGTTGACTAACTCCCAGGTTTTATTTTTCGTGAGAGACTTCATTTCTTCTTTCATTGCTTCCTCCCACTGTTTCGCATCTGGTGAGTTAAGTGCTTCGTTGATGTCGAGCGGACTTCAGACATCAATGCATAGGCAATGCATGATTGTCCACTGACTCCCTTCGTTTGAGTGGAACCAGTCTTTGTCCGTGTTCTGGTTGCAATGCCATTTTGTTTGGATCTTGCGTCCATGTGCGTTTTTCATATTTGCGCTGTTGACGTTGTACATCATGCTGAGTTAACTCTTGAGTATGAGCATCCGTCGTTGATTCTTTCGTTTGCACCTCGTTATTCGTAAACTCCAAATCTTCCTCTGACGAATTTGATAAATCCACTTCAGATTTTGCACTGACATCTATTACTGTTCGTCGACAAACAGGCTCAATAATTTCGACATTTCTGCGAATAACAACTCTTCTTGTTCCAGATTCCCATAAGCGATATGCCTTTTGCTGTGGTTCGTATCCGACTAAAACTAATTTTTCAGATTTTGGTGCGAATTTATCGCGTGGCTGACCTTCGATCAGAGCATATCCTTTGCTACCGAACACACGTACGAAACTGATGTCAGGCTTTGTATCAAACCAAGTTTCTCAAGTTTCCCAAGTTGGCGTACGTCCACCAAGTCGATCTAAAGGTAAAAAATTTCGAATGAGCGCTGCCGTATGTGAAGCTTCACCCCATAAGCTCAATAGTAGATCCGCTGCTGCTAACATCGTGCGTACCATCTCCACAATTGTTCTATTTTGACATTCTATGCGACCATTCTGTTCAGGACAGTTTTCAGTTGAGAACTCCTGTGATATTTTATACTTACGCACGATTTGTTTAAAATCTTTTGATTTAAATTCCTTTGCGTTGTCCGATCTCAGTCTTTTGACTCTATGTCCAGCTGCAGATACCTTCGCGATTATGTCTTGAACTGCATCTGTAATGTCGGACTTTGACTTCACAAATATCATCCCGTTGTGATCATCGACAAACACAACTATCACGTTTGAACCACCTATACTTTGAGTGCGCATTGGTCCGCAAATATCGAAATGAATAAGCTCATCTGGTTTCTCAGCACGTCATTGACGATGGGAATGTTTTACGACATTGTTTACCTAATATGCACGCTTCGCAATTATCTTGAACTGAATCAGTCGTACTGTTGCACCGCATACCGATTACGATATTGTTTTTGATCATTTCACGAATGGTTTTCATGTTTGCATGTCCAACGCGTGCATGCCACAATTCCAATGATTCTACTTGAGTTGTTGCAACATTTGCCTCAATTGTATTGGCAACCACTTGGATTTCCATTTGATACATCTGATCAGCAATTCGCTTACCTAATGCTCTTACTTTGCCATTAATCTTCATTAGTAGCTTGTCCATTTTGAATTCAGCAATTGCTCCGCGGCGTGTTGCTGCTCCAATACTAAAAAGATTTCGTTTAAGTTCAGGGACGTAGAGTGTGTCGTGCAGCGTGTGTTTTTCCAGTCGACTGTTCACCACTGACTTCGTGTTGATTTGACCAATGCCTTGAGCACTAACACGATTACCATCTCCGAAGATGACCATTATTTCTCCTTTCGCAAGCGGTTTAAATACTGTAAATCATTCTCTGTGTGGCGTCATGTGATGACTTGCACCGCTGTCCGCTAACCAGACGTTACTCCAATCTGTTGTACCTGGACATTTAGCAGCTGTAAATGCATACGATTCATTTGATGAGACTGTTGCATTCGTTTGATTTTCATTGTGTGTCTTCCGGCATTCAGCGCGTTTGTGACCATATTTGCCACAGCCGTGACATTTTCCTTTAAACTTTTTCAGACTGTTTTGATCTTTATTTAGATGTTTTTTGACATTATTGTTAGTACTTTGGCGATGTTTACCTTTGCTGTATAAAGCGTTACCTGTATTCTCGTCATCAAGATTCAATTCAGTCAGTCTTTTATTTAGCAGTTCTTCCTTTAGAAGTCGTGGTAGCAAATTCTTCATTGTTTGCTCTTCTTCAGGTACTGAATCCCATGCGGAAATTAGATTTCTAAATGACGGCGGTAAGCTATGTAAGACTTTAGTTATTAGCGTGACTTCCTCTTGTTTGTGTCCGAGTTCATCTAATTGTCGAGCCATTTCCTCAATTTTTGCGACGTGTTGTGCAACGCTGCTGTCATTATCCATTTTATATTCAAAAAATTTTTGTAATAGTAAATGTTTAGATGTTGCATTTTTTAATTCATATAGTGACTCGAGTAGATTCCACATTTCAGAAGATGTTTTTAAATTCATTACCTGTCTTACTTGAGCCGATTCCAGCGATAATCCGATATAAAATCGCGCCTTTTTATCCAGCTTATCCCATTCCTCTGTGTTAACAGCTGGTCTTTTCCTTATATCATCTACTACTTCTAACAAACCGTGATATTCCAGGAAACCCATCATTTGAAATTTCCACACGGCAAAGTCGTGTCCGTCGAATTGCTGACCGTTAGCTTGTCCATCTTTTCGTGTGTGAGAACAAAGAACTACAAGCAGATTTGCAGCGTGACCACGTGCGACACAATTTTTAATTAATTAGCACTGACTGCACAGGTTCACTGGGCCCATAACCTGTTGGAGGTGCAGTGGTCTGTCAATAACTAATTTGTAAATAGTTGTGTATATACCTTTTTAATAGTATTTTGGTACAAAAACAGGATTATATTTAGAGTTATAACGGATGGCGTCCGATAGTGTCGGTTCTGGAATCGCTACTCAGGTAGCGTCGGTAATAGAAGCGTTACCCCGGACCTTTTGTCTTAAGTGACTGAGAACAGAGCCGTCTACCTAAACGTACATCAGTCAATGTGCACGCGGCACGTTCAAACTTAACTATTATTAGAACGTATATCTCTACAGTATAAACTTGAATAAACGATATTGTTGAAATCCTTACAGAAATATATAAAAAGTATTCATAATACTAATATACCAGCTATGTAGATTCGCTAAGAATAATATTTATTAAGTTTTAATTAATTCAATTATCGATCGATTAAGTTATAATCAGTAAATAGTTATTACACAATTTTGTTTAATAAATTATAACAAAAGTATAAGTAGAAATCGATTAAATTAATGGAATATTAAGTTTACGATACTTGTTTTTATGTTAAAATCACATGCGAATACTATGACAATTTGACAATTCTTTTTAATACAAAATCACGATAGATTAATTTTGACGCTTGCAAACACGATCTAACACGATAAATAGTATTGTATATTTCATTAAATTTTACTAAAATCTTCATAAATTAATAATATTATTATTATTGTTTAAAATTGATATTATTTTAATGATAACATATATACAGGGTGATTCAAAATAACCCCTGTGTCCCTGAAATGATATATTATTGAGACAATTCTAAGACGATTTTTCCGTTTGCAAAATTTCGTCCGAAGCTTAGTTTTCGAGTTATTAAATAAAGTAGTTGACGCATGACGGGTCGGGTACAAGAGGCAGGCAGGGGCGACGCGATTCACCGTAAGCCGCGGGCGCTTACGCGGGGCGATCAGCTGATCGCTGCACATGCACAGACACACATGCGAACACATACATTCTCTGTCTGTCTGTCTGTCTCTCTCTCTCTCTCTCTCTCTCTCATTCGCTCACTCACCCGTAATTTTTTTTTTACGAGAGAGGGGAAAATGCATTTTGCGATTACTCACCGGTCGATCCAGTGAGTTATGTGGGACTCGAGTACCAAGTCGAATTACCAACTCGGTACTCCCTACCCACTAAAAACCCCTCTCTTTTTATGAATTTTCTTTGACACACTGTCCCTCTGTCCTTCCCGAGATCTGTTTTCACATAACGTCAAAAAATAGTTATTATTACCTTGTTCGATGACTTTTGATGTATTGCTGTAATTGCTTGAAGGAGAAATGAATTTTCCGATAGATCGTACGTTCTCAAATTTAACGTAGATATCACGTTGCACAAGACAGAAATCCACACTAAATTATTAACTGAAAGTTTTTCTTCTTTCATGAACTGCATTCTTTTATAAACTTTAACGTCATCACATTTATTTACTCACTCGATGAGACGAGAAATTTACTGATGACTATCACTAATCACTGTCGAATAATAACTGTTGGCGATTAAAATCACTCGATGAAAGAAACGCGCGCGGACATGTTACTTGCGACGCGACGACGCGACGACGCAACAATGCGACGGCAAGCAGTTTTTTTCCATGATAGGTTGCGGTAGGTTAAGGTACTACTGGCGCTATCGAACGCGATCATGTGTTCGATTGAAGAATGCGTGGTAGACATAATAAACATTTAACATATTAATATTATTATTATTATGAATGTGTGTGATATCCATACATCGTATGATATCTATTTAAAAATTAATTAGATTAAATAAGTGTTTATAAAATATTTATTTAAAAACACTTATTTAATCTAATTAATTTTTAAATAATATCATACGATGTTATTAAATATTACTTTTACTATTATCATATTAAATATTAATATTTATTTAACTATTTTTCTATTTATTTATTTATCTATTTCATCTATTTATTTTTAACTATTTATTATCAATGATCGAAAATCGGTCATTGATAATAAATAGTTAAAAATAAATAATAAATAGATAAATGAAAAATTTTAATTAATCGAGTTTTATTCTCTCTCTCTCTCCTTTTTTGTGTTTTTAATTGCAAAATAAGATACTCCATACGTTAAAAAATTGGTCGCTCTGAAAAGAGGGGGATTGTTTTTGATCGCCTTAAAAAGGGCGGATTAATTTTGAACATTTATAGTAAATGTTCGAAGTGGCCTCCATCCATTCTAACGCACGCTCTCATGCGTTTCAATAAATTTTGTTGAACATTTTCCATTACGTCTTCTTCTATGGACCATATGGAATATCGTAATCTTGTTTCTAAATCTTCTACATCTTCAGGGAGCGTTTTGTAGATCGTTTCTTTGCAGTATCCCCAAAGAAAAAAATCCAATGGATTTAAATCCGGAGATCTAGCAGGCCAACGTATCGGACCATATCGGCCCATCCAACGTCCAGGAAACTTGTTGTTTAAAAAAGTTGTCACAATCCTGGCATTGTGTGGACCAGCACCGTCTTGTTGAAATATAATTTCTTTTCTTTCCGATAGCGGCACTTCTTCTAGAAAATCTGGTAAATTATTTTCCAATAATTCCAGATATGTTCCGCTGGTTAAAATATCCGGGAGGATAACTGGGCCCAGTATTTCTGTTCCCATAATTCCTGTCCAGATATTGAGCTTCCAACGAGTCTGAAAATTTCTGACTCGTGTAGCTCTGGGATTTTCTTCGCTCCACAAATGCATGTTATGTGGATTAAATATTCCTTCTCGTGTAAATAGCGATTCATCGCTAAATATTATTCGAGAAGGGAATCTAGGATCTCTGTCTACGCTTCTGAGAAAATTTTCACAGAATGCTCTTCTCAGAGGATAATCTTCTGGTCTTAATTGTTGCACGCGAGTATAATGATAAGCGTGCAACTTTTCTTCTCGTAAAATCCTCTGTACCGTTGAATATGAGAGATTGTGCTCTCGAGAAATAGTCCGAATGCTTGTCTCAGGCTCTTGCTCGACAGCACGAACCACTTCTTCGGTATTCCGCAAATTTCTTGCGGTTCGGTTTCTTCCAACGTTGTGTTTATTCGGGAGAATATATAAAATATTAGTAATGAATGTGTTGTCACAATATATAAAATATTGTTTTACTTATTGTAATATATTATACACACAAAGTGAGGTATCTAATTTATACATTTGAATTAATTTGTAAATTATGCGTGAACAATTATTACATGTAAAAAAGTTGTATAATTTCGAATAAATATGTTTATTACGTTAATATATCTACTTTTTCTTTTTATAAATGATATTTCATAAATCTGAAAGTTAAAAGCTTCATTTTTGAGAATAAAATTATCTTAATTTTTTTATATTAAATTGATTTTTTTTGTAAATAAATTGGAATAAAAAATTACCAGAATAGACTGATTAAATATTGAATATTTTAATTTATTACCTTTAGTTTCCATAGTACCAATGACTTCAATATAGTCACCTTTTTTAATATCCAAATCCAAATAATTGTCATTTGTAAAATTTAGGATATGTATCTTCAATTTAAAATTTCCATCAGTTAACGCACCACAACCAATAATTTTATTAATTTTGGAATTATAAACTTCTAAGAAGTTAGTTTTTATGTATCCTCTTAAGACTGAAAAATTTTTGACAAAAATATAGATTATTAAAAATAATAAGAATTATATATAAAAATATATTATATAATTTTAACTAAATATAATAAAATATCAAGAAATAATATATTATATTATATTATTGTTTTCTATAAATTATATATACGTATATAATTTATGAAAAAAAAATATATATACATATATACATATACATATATGTTATTAATTTAGATATTAAGATTCGATTGAGTTAACAATCTTATTTTGGCTTTAAGCAAGATTTAAATATATGTATGTTTGCATTTATTAAAAAAGAAAAATGAAAATAGATATATGTTAAGTTTCATTGAAATTTATAATAACGTTGGTGTAATCAGGTCTAGATAATACAAAAAAAAATAAAAGTTTTAATAAGAACTCATTTACGTTCGTTATTTTTGTATAAATATAAATAAAAATTATTTAACTATACAATTTGATTGATCTTGAAAATAAGTGAAATCTGTGTAATTGTACTAAATGATGATAGATTGTATTGTTTATAGTTCAAATCTTTTAATAATTTGAAATCAAATTTAGATAGACTTGTTATTTATTGACATTTTTCATACATAACGAATGAATTTTATTCCTGATATCAAATATCAAATATTTAAATTTAATTGTTCAATTTTTATAAATTATATTCCTTTCTATAAATTTCAATTAGTCAAATTTAAGAAAAATAATATGGAATAAATCAAGTTTTTAATAATTTTATAATTTAAAAAATAATTTTGAAGAATTGAAAATTTAATTATGTAATATTTAGATAATTGATATAATTAAAAGTATTTATTTGTTATAATATATTTTGTTTACTTTAAATTTTAATAACATATAGATTGATAGAAATTATATAAAAAAAGTATAAAGAAAGTATAAAGAATATACTTACTAATACGATTTATCGTATTCATGACTTCCGAAAGCTCGACTTTTTCGGGTGACGTTTCATTTAGCAAGCTTGTGGGCTCAAACCTGCCCAAATTTGAGACGACAGTATTTGATTTGATTAACAATTCATATGACATATTTCCATTATTGTATTTCATCATTTTTGGTGGGCGTGCTTGGACACTATCCAAGTGAATAACCTGTTTTACAAAACAGACATTTTATTAAAAATATAATTGTACATATACATCTTAAAAAGTAAGATGTTTGTAATTTATAAATGAAATATTTTATTTATAAATTTATACATTTTTATGTATAAATTAAATATTTTATATTTTGATAATAAAATAATAATAGATAAAATAATACACTAACTATTTATTTAAAAATATAATATAACATGTATTATATATATAATTTTATATAATGAAGTATTATCAATAATATGATAATATTTCTAATATATATTATTATGTTATAAGTATATGCGTAATATATTCTCTGCAATTGTTATATATACTAAAATACAAAATATTAGGAATAAAAATTATCAAGAAGAAGTTTTATATGAGTGCAATATATATGTATATAAAAATATTATTTACAAATAGAAGATAGAGAAATTTCTATATATGAACATGAAAATTTATATTATTTATACATATATACAAAATATACATATATACATATATATATATATATAAAAGTATAAAAATATATTACATGTAAAAGATAAAAAATAAAACGTGAAAAATATATGAAAAGATTAGTAAAATATAAAAATAAATACTTACATGATTTACTCTTACATGATGCTCCATATTCTTAACATCGTCATTCCAAGCTACAACTTGGACTCTCTTTCCTTGTCTGTTATTTAAATAAAATTTAAAAAATTTAAATTGTTGTTTATCTCCCACGCAACGTGGAGATTCAATGTTATCGACATAACCAACAATTTCCCTATACAATTTAATTAATAATAGTTAATAATAAATAATGAGACATACACATATGTTAAAATATAAAATTATTTAACGGACTCATGTTTATGGAAACATATATATTTTGATCTGCCTAACAATAAAGCATATATTAAGAATTTTGTATAATAAATGTAAATGCTATAAATTTGAAATATATTAACGTATAACTGAATATATATAAATCTATTTTTGAACTTTTCTTTTTCCTTCTTTTAAGTTAATATAAAATATGCAAAGATATGATACATTAATTTTTGTAAAATGTGAAGCTCAAATATAGATAATATAAATAAATTTAAATTTTGAGAAACTTTTACAAACTATACAATTTAGAGCGAATATATTTTTGTTCATATATGTTTATACTTTATACACATCGAATATAAACTTTACATATTATATACTCTTTATACTTTGTATATATAAAATTCATAAATTTATATACTTTATATGCTTTCATAAATTCAAATAATTTAATTATAAATTCTAATTATTAAAATTTATATTACTATTTATTATTGTTACTATTTTTTGTCATAAATTATGATGTTATAAATTTTAATTATTAAGACTCAGAATAATTATAATAAAATTTTTCTATGAAAAATTTCACATATGTTATACGTATCCACATACATGTAAAATAACTCTAAAGATTTATAATAAATTTCAGGAATGTATAGAGAAACCGAAATATATAGCAATTTTGAAATAGGAAATAGTTTCCTAATCAAATCCTAAGTTGATATAAACTATAGAATATAAAAGAATTATTATATTATATATATATATATGGATAATACTAATGAAACAAATAATCTTAATTTATATAAAATTTACTTATTAAAGAAAGATTATATGAAGATAATAATAATATTATATAATCACAAAAAATGTTCGAAAGAAACTATTAACCATTACATTTAATGTAAGCATTATTAAAATTCTGCCGCATTACTATTATTTCGAACACTATATAATTTTTGTTACTTTCAAAACTTGTACCAATTTAAGAATACTTTAAAAATTATAAGTTTCTAATGAAAAATTATTATATTTCGACTTTTATATATATATATGTATATATATTTATATATATATATATATGTGTGTGTGTGTGTGTGTGTGTGTATGTATATATTTTTTTAAAGTTAATATAATATTTAAAATCATAATCATCACTTATATAATATATATACATATAATGTATACATATGTATGTATTACGATTATTAAGATTTAAGAATTATGAATAACGATAAATGATATAAGAAATATCATACATACTTAAATAAAACATTTCTTAATATATAAAACTAAAAATAAATATGTTTAATTTAAGAATATTTAATCATGCTAACATAATTTTTACTATTACGTCAAACAATTTTATGTACAGTACAGACAATATTTTTATTGTGTCATGCTAAATGTAAAATATTGTTGTCATATTTTTTAATAGTTCATAATTTAATTCATTGAAAAAAATTTAATATAGATCAAAACGTTTGAATTTTCATTTCTATTTTTATAATTAAAATTATATATAATATATAATCACCTTCTTGTGATTTCCGTTGAGCAATATAAAGAATAAAACATATATGTTAATAATATTTTCTAAATAATCAATTTATAAATAAACAACGTACATGTTGTTACGTCCGGTGGACTCCACGATTCTTTTCTTTCTTCAGAACGATATCGTAGAAACTAATAAAAATCGATTCTGATTTTAAAAGTAAGCAATCTTTCAGCGCATAAGAAAACGAAACTTAACCCGCGTAAATAACCAGAGTGGCCAGTTGAGATAGCGCTAAAGAAAATTTAAATAAACTTTTAAATTATGAGATTCGGAAATATAAGAAACCCGAACCATCCGTATCTATTGAAACCAGCTTATCTCGATATTCTAAACAAAGATCCTGTGGTCGTCGAGAAATTGACGAAAAGAAAAATAAACCTTATGAAATTAATATTGCACGTGCGCTCGTTCGACAGGTCACCCTCAAGCGCTCCCCAAATCGTCAAGCGATAAAATAATCAGCTCACTCCCATTCTCTACTGGATGGAACTAAGCCTCGAGCCAAAGGGCTCAACCAATTAAAATCTTAGGACACTCCTCTCTTACTAAAAAATCGAACTCCCTGACTCTAAGAAGGGAGTATTAGAAATTATTTGATTTGATCAAGAAAGATTCCCACCATCCAGTAAGGAGGAGGAGCAACAACTTTAAAAAATGCAAGCGCAAAGCGCGAGCGTCCACTAAGCGTTCACTAATAAGCTTCACTAACTAGTACTATAAGCAGTTGACAGTTCCAATCAAGATTCAGTCATTCAATTTTAAAATTATGTAGCCTCGGGGATCCTTTTCTTGCATTATGCAGTTAAGTTATTAATTTATATCACAATTTTATATCACAGTGAAAATGATTTTGTTAACATTTAATTGTGCATTATATGAAATTTCTGATGAACATCTCCATTACTCGGCTCTTCATGTTATATGGTAAATCTCCGACTTCAGCCACTGCAATTTTATCAACGCACTTATTTTGGTGATCCCAACGAGTTGTGAGTAAATTTGAGTAATTTTTATTTTCTCCCTTTTTCATATCTTACTATCTCATACTTTAAAATCTATGTTTGATAAATAATTTTAAACAGTTAATAATCATTAATCTTTACTAATAATTATCAATCAATCAATCAATCCTTGTTTCACTTCTCCTTCAGTCTCATTCCTAGTTCTTCCTAATTCGCCTAGAATCTCCGCAAGGCGGTTTGCGAATAATTTACCTGTTCGTCGAGAATCTCCGCAAGGTGGTTCACGAACAATTCCCTGTTCGTTGAGAATCTCCGCAAGGCGGTTCACGAATATTTCCTTGTTCGTCGAGAATCTCCGAAAGGCGGTTCACGAACAATTTTCTGTTCGTCGAGAATCTCCGTAAGGCGGTTCACGAACAATTCCCTGTTCGTTGAGAATCTCCGCAAGGCGGTTCACGAACAATTCCCTAATTTTCGTTTCCTTTTAATTGCCTTTTCTGATTTATTTACCAAGAATTCGTATTGTTTTCTATCTTTATATTTCATTTAAGCCTTTTTTTTATATATATTTAACTCTTCATTTCTATTTTTTTTTCTTTACTCCCTTTCATTTTCTTTTAATTTCCCTTTTCTCGCATTATTATTATTATTATTTTTCCTTTTTTTTTCTCTTTCTTCCTCTTTATATTATTTTCCTTTGTATTATCACCATTTTGGGAGAAATCATTGAAAATCATTGAAATAGATGAATAATTTGCGAACTTAGACTTGGCGAATCTTTTATCTTAATTTTATTATTGTATTTTAATTTGGACCTGTGTTTCGCCGAATTTAGAAAATTTTAATTCTAACTATAACACATACTCGAGAATATATACATACACGCACACATACTTATGCATATCTACAACTACTAAGATGTATTTTTCTTTCCTTATTTTTTTTATATAATATATTGTTACGTCCATGGTTTTCATCCCCTGAACATCTTCGTTTTATCCCTTGGATATCATCGCTAGGAGGGTTGTTGATAAACAACGGGGCGCGGATGTTTTTCCGGCGCCATGTTTGAGTTCACCACGGGCTGTCGTGCCGTGAGGACGTTTCCTCCGACGGCGGACTTTCATTTACATTTATCTCAGTTATTGTTATATTACGTTGTGTTACTTTACCTATTATTATTATTAAAGTTCTGGTTCATCTTACGCACGCGTTTTCATTTCGGACGCGAGAGATAGTGCGAGAGAATTGTGAGATTTCCCGAGGAGTGTGCGAGGAACGTAACATTTTGGGGGCTCGTCCGGGATTGAAGCGGCAACGAGTTAAAAAAAAAAAAATGGCAATTCAACATTCGCCGAAGACGCCGAGGAAAACGCGACAAACTCGGGCGTGCGACAGCGAGGAGTCGTCGGAGCCGTCTCAGGCGGAAGTGCTGCGGATGGCATTGAGCGAGATCCGCCAGCTACGAGAGGAACGGGAGCTGCAGCAGCAGCGCTTCGAGGCGGAGTTGCAGCAGCGCGACAAGGAGCTGGGGCGCCTGGAGCAGAGAATTTCTTCGCGGGAAGAGAACGCATAGCTAAGTCTTTCTGAAAATAGAGCTTTCGACACTGGAGCGTGTGGGAATGTTAATAATGATTTTCGCGCGAGAACGGGCTTTAAATTAAAGCCCGACACGTTCGACGGGAAAGTTCCGCTGCGAGAGTTCCTCTCGCAATTTCTTTTGATCGCGCGCGCGAATAATTGGGACGAATCAACGAAAACCGTTGCGTTGGCCGCGAGTCTGAGGGGGAAAGCGCGTACCGTTCTAGAAAATTTGGAAAATTTCGATAACCTAAGTTTTTCGGAAATTAAATCGAAATTGGAATTACTTTTTGGGGAAGGTACGCAAAATTATTATTCTTTATTTACAAATCGAAAACAAAAATTCGGGGAGGATTTGGCTTCTTTTGGAGCCGAGTTGGAGAGGTTATCGCGGCTCGCATACCCTGAATGTCCCTTCGCGGTAAGGGATAAGATCGCGTGCGCGCAATTTATTTCCTCTCTCTCCGACGGATTCCTGAGGAGGACCCTTCAATTAGAAGAAATAACCTCCTTGAATTTGGCTGTTGAAAGGGCAAAAACAGTTAAGATTATTCAAGGGGAGAATTTTGAGAAAAGGAAGGGAAATTCCAATTTTTATGGGAAATTTCAAAGCGAATTATCAAAAGGCTGAGAGGAATGACGCGCGGAAGGACTGGAAGGGAAAGAACGCAAATGAGGGTGAAGAAGGCGCGCGGAATAAACGTGGAAGTCCTGCGGGGGGAAGATGGCGAGGTAATAATTTTTCGAGGGGAAAGGAGTGTTGGACGTGCGGAAAGGCAGGGCATTTCCGTTCTGAATGCCCTGAAGAGAAGGGAAACGCGGTTTAGTTGAACTTTGCGGGGTGAGTTCGACTTCTTTTCGCGAAGCCCCGATGAGGCAATTTTCGAATTTCAATGTCGCTAGAATTAGAAGTAATCACTTTTATTACAGTGGTGAGGTTAATGGAAAAAATTGTTCTTTCAGAATAGATACGAACTCCGATATTTCTCTTTTGAATAGAAAATTGGTTGATAAAGAGAGTAGAAAGATTCGAGCAAGGAATTGTAATTTGAGATATCCGATTGGAGAAAAAGTGTCGATTGATTTCAAAGTTGAAGTTAGGGTAAAAATTGGAAGACATTGCATTTTAATTCCTATGTTTGTTGCCGCTATTAACGATGATTGCATATTGGGAGTTGATTTCCTTAAGAGAGTTAATTTAGAAAATGTTTTTGATCATGAGTTTAATAAATTAAATGAAGATTTAAAATCAAATGAAAATAAAATTTTTAATTGTTCACGAATAGAGAATTTTTCTGAAGTTCCAATAATTTTAAAGAAACTTTTCGAAGATAATTCAATTAATTTGAAAGATACCGAGAAAGAAATTTTTGCCAATTTTCTTAATAATTACCAAGATATATTTTCTGAAAATATAGTGGCTGGCAACTGTAATATTGTAGAACATGTTATTAACATCAGACTCTCTTCCCATTAAACAGGCACCACGTCGTATTCCCATTCATTTAAGGAAAGAAATAGACCAGATTATTGAGGATATGAAGGAACAAGGAGTCATAGAGGAATCACAAAGTCCATGGATTTCTCCAGCAGTAATGATGAAAAAGAAAGATGGCAGTATAAGGTTTTGCGTCGACTATCGGAAGTTAAATAATGTTACGGTAAAAGACACATACCCTCTTCCAAGGATAGATGACATATTAGATCAACTATCAGGTAACTCTTGGTTTTCCACTCTAGATTTAAAAAGCGGTTATTGGCAATTGAAAGTCCGGTCCGAGGACAAAGAGAAGACGGCTTTCTCGATCGGCAGGGGTCTTTGGCAATTTACTGTTATGCCGTTTGATTTATGTAACGCCCCCGCGACTTTTGAGCGATTAATGGAAAAAGTTTTACACGGTCTTTTATCAAAAAAATGTTTAGTATATTTGGATGATGTAATTATTTTTGGAAAAACTTTCGATGAAATGGTAGAAAATTTAAATTTGGTATTTTCGCGGTTAAGAGGAGCTAATTTAAAAATAAATCCGAAAAAATGTATTTTCTTTCAAAAAAATGTAAAATATCTCGGACATATAATTTCAAATGTAGGCGTTACGACGGACCCCGAAAAGATTAATGCCGTGAGATATTGGCCGGTTCCGCATACAAGAAAACAGTTGAGAAGTTTTCTTGGTTTTTGTTCTTACTATAGAAAATTCGTGAAAGGATTTTCTTCCGTGGCAAAACCCCTTTATGTGTTAACTGAAAATCAAGTTAAGTTATGGGGAAGCGAATGCCAACATGCGTTTGAGAAATTAAAATCAATTTTATCGTCTTCTCCGATTTTATCTTTTCCTAAGGGGGAAGATGAATTTATTTTAGATACCGATGCTTCTAATATCGGTATCGGCGCGGTATTATCTCAGAGGCAATCGGGGAAAGAAAAAATGATTGCTTATTTCAGTAAGGTGCTTAGTAAAGCCGAACGGAATTATTGTGTGACTCGTAGGAAATTGTTAGCAGTGGTAGATTCTTTAAAATTTTTCCGTCACTATCTTTTAGGTCGAAAGTTTATAATTCGGACCGATCATGTTTCATTAAAATGGTTGATGTCCTTTAAGGATTTGGAAGGACAGCTGGCTCGATGGCTTGAAAGACTTCAAGAATTTGAGTTCGATATTATTCATCGAAAAGGACAGTCGCACGGAAATGCCGATGGATTATCAAGGCGGTTATGCGAGACTATCGGATGCGAATACTGCGCTAAAGTTGAAAAGAAAGCTATAGAGGAAACAGAAAAGATAGTCGCTCGTATTGTGCTTGCGGGAGAAAATCTTGAAGAGTGGCGTCAAGCGCAGCAAAGAGATTCAAACATTTCATTTATATTACGAGGAAAAGAAACAGGACGAAGACCATTGCATTCGGAGGTTCCTGCTGGAAATATTTCGGCTCAAATTTATTGGTCCTATTGGGATTCTCTTGTCCTAAAAGATGGAGTTCTTTATAAGAGATGGGAAGCCCCGAATCTACGAACCAGTTTCCTCCAACTTATTGTTCCTCATGAACGTATTAAGGAGATCTTACAGGAGGCTCATGATTCTCCATCGGGAGGACATTTTGGAATTAATAAAACTCTTGCGAAAATTCGGAAAAGATTCTTTTGGGCAAACTGCAAACAGGACGTGGAGAAATGGTGTAGAACTTGCAAGATCTGTATTTCGAAGAAGGGTCCTTTTAGAAAAGGAAAATCTCCCTTGCAGTTGTACAACGTTGAAGCTCCCTTGGATAGGATATAAATGGATATTCTTGGTCCTTTTCCATTGACCAAGGCCGGAAATAAATATCTGCTTGTAATGGTTGATCGTTTTATGAAGTGGGTGGAAGCTTTCCCTGTAAAGAACATAAGAGCCAAGACGGTGGCTGAAGTTTTCGTAAGCCAATTTGTTTCCAGGCATGGGATACCTCTGGAAATTCACACGGATCAAGGCAAAAATTTTGAATCTCAGCTATTTGCGGGATTAATGCAACTCCTTGGGATTAAGAAAACGAGGACCACTGCGCTTCATCCTCAATCCGATGGTCAAGTAGAACGACAACATCAGACGATTATTAATTATTTAGCGAAGTACATTTCGAAAAATCAGAAGGATTGGGATGAATGGGTCCCTATGTTTCTTTTGGCTTATAGATCTTCGAAGCATGAAACCACGGGAGTAACACCTGCAGAGTTATATTTCGCTCGAGAGCTTAGGCTGCCAATGGATTTATTGCAAGGAACTCCTAGATTTGAAGATAGACTTCCTCCAGAGAATTTTGTAGAGAATTTAAGGGAAAAATTGGAGGAAATCCATTCCGATGTTAGGGAACACATGGCGTTGAAATCTTTGCAGATGAAGACCAGATATGATCGTAAAGCTAGAACAGTTCTTTTCGAGGAAGGGGAGAGAGTCTGGTTTTACAATTCCCGGAGGAGTAAGGGAAAGGCTCAGAAATTACAGAGCAATTGGGAAGGACCGTATTGCATAATAAAGAAGTTTAATGATGTAGTTTACTTCATTCAAAAGACTCCTAGGCATAAGAAGAAGGTTGTTCATGCGGATAGATTAGCTCCTTTTCTGGAAAGGGACTAGAATTGCTAGGAAAGATTGGAGCCCGAAAAATATCTATTTCTTCGGGAAAATTCAGAGAGAAGTTGAATGGATGGAAGCAGGGCGAGTTCGTTACTGCGTAATTTTGTTTTTCTCTTTTTCAGAAACTCCAAAGAGGGGAGTTCTTATTTTGATGGAAAAGGAGGAGTTTGAGGAAGGTTTTTGGGAAGATTGACTCTAAGAAGACCGCCTCGCCCGCGGTTTTTGATCCGTGGTTTTCCCGCGGGACCTTGGGCAAATGCCGAGGCGGAGACTTGGGGAGTCCGTAAGGGATGATGGGTCCACGGAAGTTACCCCCCCCTTGTCTGAAGCTTTCTGGAGTTCGCAGGGAATCAGGACGCGACGGGATTCTAACGGTGGATCGCTCGGTAACCTGAGGCAGCAGCCCAGGGTAGAGCAGGAAGGTTCACCGGAACCCTGAAGTCAAGTGGCTGTCAGTCGATTGGGACCAAGAAGGCGAAGTCGCTCGGTAACCTGAGACAGCAGTCCAGGGAGAGCAGGAAGGCTCGTTGGTACCCTGGAGTCGACGTGCGTCAGATGTGCGATAGGATCTGGGAAGGCGAATTGTTCGGTAACCTGTGGCAGGAGCCCAGGGTAGAACAAGGATATTCGTCGGAGTCCTGAAGTCGGCATCGTAGCACAGGTTAAGGGCAGCATCATTGAAGAGCTCTCTGTCTCTCTTTCTGATTGTCGGGACGACAATCTCGAAGAAGGGGGCAGTGTTACGTCCCTGGTTTTCATCCCCTGAACATCTTCGTTTTATCCCTTGGATATCATCGCTAGGAGGGTTGTTGATAAACAACGGGGCGCGGATGTTTTTCCGGCGCCATGTTTGAGTTCACCGCGGGCTGTCGTGCCGTGAGGACGTTTCCTCCGACGGCGGACTTTCATTTACATTTATCTCAGTTATTGTTATATTACGTTGTGTTACTTTACCTATTATTATTATTAAAGTTCTGGTTCAGTGGTAGGGATAATACAAACCAATGTAGGTCAAAATTACAACAGAATTTGAATCACTCTAATAGGTTTTACTTTTGAAACCAATAATATGGAGCCAATTATAACAACGTATCGTTACCACTTACCATCCCTTATTATAGCAGAGGAAAAGAATAGAGGAAGTACGCATTTGGAAAGTATTATCAGCGGACGTGTTTCTGTGCATCTTTCGCGTGATTTTTGTTAAAATAAATTTTTGAGTTTCTGCCTGTTTCTTTGATAGTAGCACCGTAAGCCAGTTATCCCATTACCAGTTGATGGCCGGATTACACCCTAATAGGGACGTGACCAAATAAATTGAAAAGGAAAGGAAAGGAAAGTATTATCGATCCGAGAATCATCGACATCTTTCTTCATTTTTGGATGTGGTCGAGAACAAAAAGTTTGTAAGTAATATACATATTATATATTTTAACTATATTTTCGGTATTTTATTATTTTATTGAAAAAATTGTTGTAAGCAAAAGTTAGTTAAACAATAAAAAAAACAGTTCATGCGATTATTATTATTAAAGACGCAACATATACGAAGTAAAACTTATTTAACTTATATTAACTAAGTCTATGCAAAAAATCAATACACAACTAACACGGACGTAACACTATTATTATATTTATTGTATTATATTTCATTTGATTTTATTGTTGTATTATATTTTATCTCATTATATCACAAGATACTGTTTTCTTATGTAATATATGAGCTATATATAGTCATCATATATATGTATATATGTATATATATATATATATATATATATATTAAATAAATATATGTTTCAGGTTTCGCAATTTCAAGATATATAAGTGATATACAATTTTATATTTGAATAAACATTAATAATATATAATTACTTGGAAACAATTTATAATTTCCTGGAAATATTAATCTTCACATTTTACAATATATTCGAATTGGATTTATTCGTCAGTTTTACAAGGTATTATTTTGTTTAAATATTTTTCTTACGGTAAATTTTTATAAGTAATTTACTAAAATTTGTAAAAAAATTTATAATTCTTATATAAAAAAATTAATAACTAATATTATAAAATTTTATGTATTACTTGATTTGTTGTAATTGTATTATTAAGAAACGCACAACAAACTAAAATACTACAATAATATGATGCTAAATTCTTCAAAATAAACATATTTAATTTTTAGTTTTATATGTTAACAAATCCCACTTCCACTTAAATATGTATAATATGTTTGAAATGGATGTACGTTTATCATATATAAATTATATTACATATAATACATACACAAATACTTTATCGAACAATGAAAAAAACACTTGAAATTTTTCACAATATTTAATATAATAAATATAATTTCAATTATACAAATAGAAATGGACATTCAAAAGTTTTGATCTATATTAAATTTTTTTCAATTAATTAAATTATAAAAGATTAAAAAATATCACAACAATATTTTACATTTAGCATGACGCAATAAAAATATTGTCTGTACTGTACATAAAATTGTTTGACGTAATAGTAAAAAATATTAGCATGATTAAATATTCTTAAATTAAACATATTTATTTTTAGTTTTATATATTAAGAAATGTTTTATTTAAGTATGTATGATATTTCTTATATCATTTATCGTTATTCATAATTCTTAAATCTTAATAATCGTAATACATACATATGTATACATTATATGTATATATATTATATAAGTGATGATTATGATTTTAAATATTATATTAACTTTAAAAAAATATACATACACACACACACACACACACACATATATATATATATATATATATATATATATATATATATATATATATATATATATATAAAAGTCGAAATATAATAATTTTTCATTAGAAACTTATAATTTTTAAAGTATTCTTAAATTGGTACAAGTTTTGAAAGTAACAAAAATTATATAGTGTTCGAAATAATAGTAATGCGGCAGAATTTTAATAATGCTTACATTAAATGTAATGGTTAATAGTTTCTTTCGAACATTTTTTGTGATTATACAGGGTGTCATAAAAGTACCGGAACAGCAAAATAACTCGAAAAATATGAGTCTTAGAAAAAATGTCAAGTACTGGGCTTTTATGACTTTTTCCTGGCTATCTGACGGTGACCTTGGATTTGACCTTGACAATGACCTTGAAGATCATTTCAAGGTCAGGTCTATTTTTTTAAATGGGACCCCATACTTTTGACCCCAGAAATGAAAAGAGCGGAAAATTTTACGTTCGGATATGACCTTGAACACTGCCAAATTTGACCTCTGAAGGTCACATAAAGGTCAAACGCTTGTTTTAGGCTGAAAACGCGAATGTCTTCGAAAAATGCACCTGCTAGGGAGCAATGTTACGCATAAGGATTGTAGAGGTCAACGAGGGACATTCAGCCGTGACCTTGCCCTTATTCTCAAAGTCATGAGTTAAGATTATTATTAAGGCCAAACCGGACTGTTTTTAGGACTGAAAATCCATACTTTTGACCTAAAAGTGTCAAGATTGAAAAATTTTAAGTTCGAATATGATGTTTTCAACCTTGCCCTTGTTCTTAAGATTATGTGTCAGTCATATCAAGGTCAAATCATTTTTTTAAGACTGGAAACACATTTTGATCCCGATAATGTGAAGAGTGAGATTTTACGTACGAGGTCACACTCCGATTTTTGGTAATTCCTCAATATCGGGCGTCATCTTGGATCTGTTATCTTGAATTTGTAAAATCCAACGTCGGATTCGATTTCAGAAACGACTTCAAAAATTCCTTAAACGAGATCCAATTTTTGTTATTCTTAAATATCGGCCGTCATCTTGAATCGGTCATCTTGAATTTGCAAAATCCGACGTCGGATTCGGTTTTAGCGAGCTCAAAAATCCCAGAATCGGTATCCGAAAAATTTATTCGCCGTCGATAAAGTGTACGCTTCAAGGTTTTTATTTGTCTCGATTCTATCAGTGTCGAACAGATAATAAATTGTTTTTGAGTTTTCATCGATTTAACAAGTTTTGATTTCACCCGTTTTGAATTATTATCACATTATTATTAACGATCAATGGTACATTATTATTTTTATTTAAAGGTAAAAGAAACCGCATTTTTTTATATCAAATTTTTGCAATTTTGTTTTCAATTCCAAATGGCTCATCTTACAGAGCATGAGAGAATTTCGCTATTGATGATGAGAGGATGGGGGATAGACAAAGGTCATACAGTGAAGTGAGATTGCTGTTCAATGAAACCTTTCGTAATGAAGGCGAAGGTATTTCCAATATCGACTGTATCTCGCACTATCAGACGATTTGTAGAAACTGGGACTAATAAAAACCGCCACAAATCTGGGAGGTCACAGTCCCAAACGACAGAAGAGCGGCAATTTGAAGTAGCTCAATCATTTGTTGAAAATCCCAGATTGTCAATTAGAAAAGCATCTCAATAGCTTCTAAATAAGATTTTCAGTTTCCAAAAATCTAAAGACCATTAAGTTCCACCCCTACAAAATTCATCTCCACCAAGAGTTGAATGAGGATGATTTTGACCGCAGGGTGCAATTTTCAGAAGTTATGATGCAAAGAAATTGATCAACAACCGAACTTTTTGCATAATATCGTTTTTTCAGACGAAGCGTCTTTTGAAATTAATGGTAAGATAAACCATCATAATTTTAGATATTGGAGCAACGAAAAATCCTCATTGGATGCTTGAAGCATATACGCAGCGACCTCAAAAATTGAATGTTTGGGCAGGTCTTTATGATAATCAAGTGGTTGGGCCTTTTTTTATAAATGGGGGAATTTAAACTCAGAAACCTATCTGCAGCTTCTAACAGACCAAATTGTTCCATCAATTCAGGAGATTGTTGGTGATAATTTTGGTGATGTTTGGTTCCAGCAAGATGGGGGCACCGCCACATTATGGACGCATTGTTCGAAACTATTTGAACGATACTTTCCCTAATCGATGGATAGGTAGAAGAGAACAATCGAATGGCCACCGAGATCGCCCGACATTGCACCACTTGATTTCTTTCTTTGGGGCTACATAAAAAAAAAAGTTTACTAAACCTCGTAACCTTGGAGAGCTTCAACAACGGATCATAGATGAATGTGCTGCAACCCCAGGAAATGATAAGGAGTGCGATTGACAATTTTTACGTCCGCTTAGCACACTGTCAAACGGTCAATGGGGGAACATTTTTAACATCTTTTGTAATCTCAGGCCGAGTTACAAGATGCCTTGCCTTCGGTGGCCGAGACTAACTGAACCTTGCCTTCAGTGGTCAGGTTTGAGACACCTTGCCTTCAGTGGTCGGGTTTGAGACACCTTGCCTTCAGTGGTCGGATTTGAGACACCTTGCCTTCAGTGGTCGGGTTTGGGACACCTTGCCTTCAGTGGTCGGGTTTGAGACACCTTGCCTTCAGTGGTCGGGTTTGAGACACCTTGCCTTCAGTGGTCGGGTTTGAGACACCTTGCCTTCAGTGGTCGGGTTTGAGACACCTTGCCTTCAGTGGTCGGGTTTGAGACACCTTGCCTTCAGTGGTCGGGTTTGAGACACCTTGCCTTCAGTGGTTGGGTTTGAGACACCTTGCCTTCAGTGGTCGGGTTTGAGACACCTTGCCTTCAGTGGTCGGGTTTGAGACACCTTGCCTTCAGTGGTCGGGTTTGAGACACCTTGCCTTCAATGGTTTGAGACACCTTGCTTGTGGTCGTTTGAGACACCTTGCCTTCAGTGGTCGGGTTTGAGACACCTTGCCTTCAGTGGTTGGGGTTTGAGACACCTTGCCTTCAGTGGTCGGGTTTGAGACACCTTGCCTTCAGTGGTCGGGTTTGAGACACATTTTCATGTCGGTTTAAACCCTTGCCTTCAGTGGTCGGGTTTGAGACACCTTGCCTTCAGTGGTCGGGTTTGAGACACCTTGCCTTCAGTGGTCGGGTTTGAGACACCTTGCCTTCAGTGGTCGGGTTTAAGACACCTTGCCTTCAGTGGTCGGATTTGAGACACCTTGCCTTCAGTGGTCGGGTTTGAGACACCTTGCCTTCAGTGGTCGGGTTTGAGACACCTTGCCTTCAGTGGTCGGGTTTGAGACACCTTGGAGAATAAGGGCAAGGTCACGGCTGAATGTCCCTCGTTGACCTCTACAATCCTTATGCGTAACATTGCTCCCTAGCAGGTGCATTTTCGAAGACATTCGCGTTTTCAGCCTAAAACAAGCGTTTGAGCTTTTTGTGACCTTCAGAGGTCAAATTTGGCAGTGTTCAAGGTCATATCCGAACGTAAAATTTTCCGCTCTTTTCATTTCTGGGGTCAAAAGTATGGGGTCCCATTTAAAAAAAATGACCTGACCTTGAAATGATCTTCAAGGTCATTGTCAAGGTCAAATCCAAGGTCACCGTCAGATAGCCAGGGAAAAGGTCATAAAAGCCCAGTACTTGACATTTTTTCTAGGACTCATATTTTTCGAGTTATTTTGCTGTTCCGGTACTTTTATGACACCCTGTATAATATTATTATTATCTTCATATAATCTTTCTTTAATAAGTAAATTTTATATAAATTAAGATTATTTGTTTCATTAGTATTATCCATATATATATATATATATATATATATATATATATATATATATATATAATATAATATAATAATTCTTTTATATTCTATAGTTTATATCAACTTAGGATTTGATTAGGAAACTATTTCCTATTTCAAAATTGCTATATATTTCGGTTTCTCTATACATTCCTGAAATTTATTATAAATCTTTAGAGTTATTTTACATGTATGTGAATACGTATAACATATGTGAAATTTTTCATAGAAAAATTTTATTATAATTA
>JAPIVC010000652.1:0-37035 GCA_030586385.1 Camponotus fellah | reverse complement strand
CAGAAACCTATTGCGACGAACATAAAGCAGACTATCACCATACCAACGTTGAGAACACCCAGCGGTTTGTTAAAATTATTAGGATTCTTCATTTCATTCTTCAATGGCAGTACCTGTAGATTAATGCCTATTAGAAACACATCGTCAGATAGCATCGGTATCAGGAGAATATCGGCTTATTTGATTCGAACCGAGGCCAAAGGCCTCGTTTATTAAGATAAAATAAAAGAAGTAATAGTATTATGATAAAATGCCTATACTCACTAGAGTAATACCCTCAAAGGAATATATCACAGTGCCAAAAAACAGAGGTAAATTGTTCCAATCCGCAACGTATCTTCTCTCGTATATAGATGGTACGTCATGGCTCATGATATACATGGTGGCGATGTAACCCGAGATCACTAGAAAATTCGCTATCGAAGATATCGGTACTAGGTACTTGAGATTTCTAATCCAAGTGCTAAGCATTATAGGTATCAATACCACAGCCATGTGCTGATGAACGTCCATCTCGATTCCGTGCGTCCAGCACCTATCGTAGAAGACAAGAAAATTATAATTGCTATTAATTAATTACACAATTCGTAATATTAATAAAAGTCTTTCTTTTTTTTTAAGGAAACTTTCTTTGGTCTCTCTCGTTAAAAGTTTTTTTTTAATTTATTATTAAATATATAAATATCAAACAAGACCTACAATTTTCTGTAATCTAATTTTTTTATTAATAAATTATTATTAATGATAAATAAAAAACATATACAACTGGTGTTATTTACTCAAGCAATTTTTAGCAATTCTCATACATTTTTGCGATCAAAAATAAACATGTGATGAATGGATCAAAAATTATTAAAACATTACAATTCAAAAAGATATATAGTTGAAGAGATACCTCACCTGCTTCATATTTGTGGAAATAAAAACGAAATACACACAGCAGAATCCGAGTTGCGTGATACACAAAAATATATTAACCATTTTTCTGCAACAAAATTACGAGAGCAACGTAAATGACATGCATATTCATAGCGCACTAATGTGCAAAATCATAAAAATAATAATTAAAAGACATGTGTAAAGAAAATGAAAATGCGTGGATAAATTGAAAGAAATTTGCGCGAATACATACAAATAAATTGAAAAATATATAAGTAAGAATTATAAAATGGCTGTGTAATATTTGCTGATGTTTCTTGTTATTTAGCTTTCTAGTTTTTCATTCTTTTTCTCTTTAATTATGCACCTCATGAAAGTCGAATATTTACGGAGTCCAAGGGGTCCAGTAGCAAAACACATCTCCACGGTGCCGGCGAATCCGCATGTGTTTGTGTCATTGCCAACGCGGCGTGTCACCTCTTCGTTACATTTAATCTAAAAAAAGAAATTAATATAATTATCAAGAGCGATTTTATATCGCTTTAATATTTTTATTACGATATTATTTATACATATTTAATACACACTTAAAATATTGCAATTATTATGGCTGTGATAGTTTTTCGTAGAAGAAAAGAATGCCCAATTATTATACATATATCTTTTTTTATTTATATAAGATATCGCAAAACAATCAGTTTTCAAATTATACTCTCCAAACTATTTAAAAATCTATATTAAAAAGACATTCGATAGTTATGGTACATATATAATGTGTGATTATTATAATTAAATATACGTACAAGAATATGCTGAGCATGTACGCAGATGACGCCGAGAAAAATCGTTAACGGTGGTGCCAACATCAGTCCGGCATTTTTAAAAGCGTCTCCCAACGCAAAGATGCCCGAGCCGACGTTACCCTTGAACAGATGCATCATGGTTTCCAGGTACCTGCAGTTGTCCATTCGTCCATTAGTACATTTATTACAGTAGACTTTCTTTTCTCGACTCGAGACGAAATTCCGACACGTCGAAAAACAATTGACGCAAATTTTTAAGCGTAAGCAGAATTCTTTAATTATCACAAAATTGTAGTTGTTACAAGAAGCCGAAATGTGTAGCTATAAACGTTTAACATACGTTTCAATTGTGCCAAGTAAGAATCGTTTAAAATGATCGAAATTTTGGGATTCTGCCAGAATCATCGATTTTATTTAATTTCACTCGGGTTTGTTTCAAACTTGTCTATATTTTGGTTCATTTATTCTGTATTTATCACCTAATTATAAATTAATAACATTAAATTGATTTAGATGATAAATTGAATTGATTATTCGCCATTTTTTTCACGATAAAGATACAAATTAAACTCTAATAATTATGATCAGATATATTAATAAACAATTAATGAACAAATATATATCTCCGATTATAAAATATTAAAATATTAAAACATAATAGAGTCTTAAGTTATCAATAATTAAATGTTAATTATTTAAATTGATAATATTTTAGTATTTTTATCGTGGTTGTTGCAAGCTTCTCTATTTTTTGAAAAAATGTAGACTGTCGATTATTTTATTAGTTTAAATTTAAAAAATTACATTTTTTGAAACACGTAAGAACATATTTATCTTAAACATTTAGCGTTTAAGTCGTTTGCGATTTCCAATGACAAATGGTGAGTTAAATGTAGATATTACGCGAATCGATCGCACTCATGCCAAAATATCTGTTTCGGATGTCTAGATATCTTTCTCTTTTATTTTCTCTTTTATTTTTAGTATAGCTAAAAAATAAATTTTTGCAACTCGGTTCTACTTGTGCACCTATATATATATCTTTACATCGCGTTAAAAAAAAAAAAACTATGAGAGTCTGCAATGTCAAAACAACGTAACATTAATGACAAAATATGATTCTTCCCGGAAAGAAGTAATTATGTTTCGCACGACAAATAGTAAATTATAAATATTTGATCAAGATGTCATAGCGATATCATCATTTCCGTCTCTCAAACGTTTTACGATCATTTGTCATACTTGTTACGTGTCTGTTATTATATTTGTTTAAGACAGGAATTTGTGTTTTTCTACTTACTTGCTTTTAGTGTGCGATATCGTTCTTGTTGCTTGTATGCAATGTGTGCTAAATATTCTTTATTTTCTATTGATACGATATTTTTGCTAATATCTATAGTGAATGTTTCATTTTATAAATTGATTCTTATGAAAATAATTTTTTTTCCTTTTTATTAACGTATTAAACTTACGAAGTAGGATGATGTACAGTGATGCCATGCTCGTTATTTCCACCTTTGATAGCATCATCACCCTTTTCCATCGTTAGGATGGGATCTTTCGATTGAAAAGCTCCGTAAATTCCGCCATTTCTGTATAAAAAAAAGTTAATAGAAAGAATTAAAGATGCATGTCGTTACATAATTAATCTTACTGCGAAATGATGCGGATGCATTCCATATTTTAAAGTTCTATTTAACTGCCAAGAATAAGAAAATTATAGTTTAAACTAACATGCGACAATCCTGATACTTTAAGTATTTTTTCACATATTGACGTTAATTACCGGATATGCGCGATTTTCAAGTGAGATAATTGAATTTCGATAATTAACGTTTATGTGAGAATAATGTGAAATATAATATTACTGTTAATAATGTGAAATATAATATTATTGTTAAATATAACATTATATACGAGAAATATAATATAAAATGATGAAATATTTTTCAAATTCAATAGGCATGATAAATAGGCATGATAAATAGGCACGATAAATAGGCATGATAATTATATCGATATCATTCTTGGCAAATGATACTTGAAATAACATGAGCATATAATGATATGATACTTGAAATAATGTGAGCATAATAATATAATACTTGAAATAATAACGTCTGCAGTGATTTATCTCACATTTTTTAAATCTTAATCTAACAATTTATTCTGATAGTCTGATTTACGTTATATATAATGATTACATTATATATAATGATTCACAGCGCAGGCTTGTAGTTGGCTTTTCAATATGTATTAGCGAAGCAATACAGATAAAATCTAATTAACTGTAATTAATAAAAAGAAATTGATAATATGATTGATCGTTCGCGAGTGCCAAAATGTTACAAACTCGCTTACCATAAATCGTACAATGCTATATCGTAATGTTATTTGACAAACATTTGCAATAATTATACAACTGAATGAATTGATATCCCAATAAGATAATTAAATGATATGACATAGTTAATAATATACTTAGTAGTATACTTAGTGATTATACTAATTTGCAGTCAATTATTACTCATAATCGTTTTACATTAATTAATTCAACATGATTACGTAACAAATTTCTTCCTTTTCTCATTATTTAATGTAATTAAAAATATTTTTATTAAAAAAAATAAAGACTAATTAAAAGAATGACATACGCAAAATGAATAGTAAAATCAGAAATTACATTTAAAAAATAATTATAATATCTTATTAATTAAAAAGTATTAATAAAAACATTATTTACTTTTATTATTATTATTTCATTTATTATATTTATTATTATACTTGTTGATTATTTACTATTTTATTTATATGTTTATAAATATGTTATTATTTACTATTCTATTTATATGTTTATAAATGTTTATAAATATATATACCCAAGTGACTGCTTAAATGTTGTCTCGTCGTTATGAATGGAGTTGTTCTTTGCAGAAATCGCAGGATTACTGTTCAATTCCATCTAAAACATTAAAAAATTACAGTGAAAACACGTTTCAAAAGTTAATGTGAACATGCCATAACTGAAATATAATAAATATTATGTAATTATATATGTAATATATGTGTGTGTGTGTTTGTATTACATATATATGTAATATATACTGTGCGCGTGTAAATTTCAAATGCATATTTTTCTGTAATGACAATATGCGTTACAAATAGATGCCATGACGAAAGTCCTTTATCCAACCGTCTAGACAAAATTACGACACATGATGAATGAAACACGTGGTCAAGAGACGCGCTAATGTCTCGCCAAGTATGTATATGAAACAATAAAATGATCTCACAAAAGAAATACTATGTAGCGATATTTCTTACTTGACAATGATAAGCTTTTCTAAACATAATTTTTAGATGCAATTTATTATTTTCATTTAAGTAAAATTATTTTTACACGAAAATTATTCGAGAGCAAAAAAATAAAATTTTTTGGATTTTCTAAATTATCTTAATGTATGGAGATTTACACATGTATATTCGATTTGCATGTTTTGTTTTTAAATACTGGCATATTGTCACAGTTGAATTATTCGAGAAACTCTATATATATATATATATATATATATATATATATATTTAATACTTATTTCAAAGCAAAATAAAATTACTATTTTATTATAATAAATTTCTTATTAATTATTAATTAATTATTTTTATTTATATTCATTAAAAATATTCATTAAAAATGTTATTTATTTATCGAGTAATCAACACTCATGATGTGCAAATATTAAGAGAAAATTATACTGAATATATAAAAATAATAAGTATAGATCGAAGACTATCTCAGTAGACTTCTTCAGTATTATTCCATTATTAACAACGTATTGTCGTTCGCTAATTAAACGCACGAACTGTCCTTCTGCAAGTCTCTTTATTAATTGATTTCTTAATTAACCATAGCATGCGCAATATTTTTCCGTGACAGAGATCGATACACATGTTGAAATATCAATTGAAAAGAGAAGAAAGCATGTGCAAAATATGAAATGTGACAATTCTATCTTAACTAACAGAATCATGACTAAGAGTAATATATAAGTATAAAAATTATCACATTATTTAAAATTATCATATTATTTCCTCAATAAGTTCTTATCTTAATTATTTAAAATTATCTTATTATTTCCTCAATAAGTTCTTATCTTTCTTTAAATCGCTTGATATATCAGAGTGCTTACTTTCTAAAAAACTTGAAATTCGCAAGAATTTCTTTTGTACCTGGAAAAATCTCCACGAAGGAAAATCTCATAGAATTTTTCTTCAGATTTTTCAGAAAATTTTTAAAGAAATTCGCTCTGATAATCTTGCTCTTATATTGTAAATAGTTAGAATTACTATCTGCTATGTCAAATTGTAAATTATATATATATATATATATATATATATAGGCAATGTAAATTATATATATATATATATATATATATATATATATATATATATATTTATTTATTATTATAAAAAGTATACATCTATCTCTGTTTATATATTCAATGCCTTAACAAACATTGAGTATGCAATATTCTTTATTATAATTTTTAATGATAGAAAAGTAAAAATGTTTATCTGACGAAAATTATTTACATTTTTATCGATCTATTTGCATATTTATTTGAAAACTTAAATATTAACTTTGTTCTTTTTCGCATTAGTAAAAAATATTATAAAATACATACAAAAAATTTACTTTAGAAAGTTGCATCAAAAAATTTTTTAAATTTAATTTTTTTCTTTATTTACGAGAATTAAAATTCTGAACAAAAATATTCTAGAAAATGAAAGAATTTTCAGAAAACTTTTTAATAAGATTTTTTATAAAATTTGAAAATATATCTTGCATGCAATATAAATCAATCTTCTAATTATTTATTTGAGATAGTATTACCCTTAAATTTTTTGCACTATTTTTCTCTCTGTATCACATAAATTACACAAAAATAAAACGATTTATTCTTGTAACGCGTGTTTCAATCAATCTGCACGAGTAAGCAGTCTGTTATCAATTTCTGTTTTTTTTTTAAATAGCAGAGACGAATGGGAAATTATATATCTCTAATATAGGAAACTTTTTAGGCAGATAAAATGACGAAGACGGAAAAATTGTATGCTATCTAATCTTACTCACATTCATATTTTTATGTTGTTAAACAGACACGAGTCTTTCACATATTTTAAACTTGTTTGAAAGAGATTCGTAAATGCGGAAGACGTTTCTTCAAGTGAAATAAAAAAGAATGACCTTATATATTAATCGTCATGTAAAATGACGATAATCATTTCCTGAGCCATTTACTTTTAATGGTGTAAACGAGTCTAATCGAGATAATCCTCCAAGTTACACACAACTCAGCTTAATGTAAATTATTATATAGTATATGCGCGTTGGGGTTGACATCGACGCAAGTGAAACAACATACTAATTATTTACAGTTTACAGCACATATATATAACACCTTGCGACGCGCAGTACTTAATCGATCATTATCTACAAAATACACCTTATCTGTAAAACTGTAATTAAGCGTTATTTATGGAAGATAATAATGCAAAATATTGTGCAAAATACAACATAATTGACATAAGGAAACGAGTAATTACAAAATTGTTCGCCAAGTTATTTTACTGCTCTTTTACATTAATGTACAGCGCATAAAGAATTGCAATTAAACATCTCTCTCTCTCTCTCTCAGCGCTAGTTATTATATCATAACTTACATAACAAACTCGTTCAATACCGATGTCATATCAAAAGTTATTGATAACACTACAATGAAACAGTCTGTAAAATGTTCGGAATAATTCTATACTTATCTCTCCCTGTTTGAATAAACATAAAAACACAATTACACGCATGTATGTACACACGAACATGCAAACACATCGCAAATATTTTCAAGATTCGTTTGACTAAGATATTTATATTACACATTAAAATTCAAAAGGGAAAGATTTGTATAAAAATTCCGAATTTTACAGACTGTTTCACTATAAGTTATTATCAATAATTTTTGCCAGCATTGATAAAGGATAATGAATTTAAAATTGGAATTTATATATCTGCACGTTGTAATCACGCTCAATAAAGTGCATATAACAGTCAAATAAGTCACATATATGAATATGCTAATATCGATAATTTCGTACAGTATATTTTCTAGATACATATAATATCGAAGGTGTATGTATATGGGATGAATAAAATTATATACAGGGTGTCCCGCAACTACCGTTCCATATTTTAAAGGTAGATTCTCTAGCCAATTTAAAAACGATTTTTCCTCAGCGAAAATGTCAAAAAAGATCATTATTTTTTGCATATTCCCAATTTTTGTCATGATGTATCTTTCTAACTAAGCCTTAAATTAAAATTCTATTAAAGTAAACTCTACCTAAAATTAACTAAAGAATGTGACTTTATTAATATTTTATTCCCATAAGGCTTAGTTTGCGAAAAACCATTTATTTTCAATCATTTATAATTCGAAAACTATTAGTGCCTCGACATTTTCGTTGAGGAAAAATCGTTTTTAAATTAACCAGAGAATCTATCTTTAAAATATCGAGCGGTAGTTGTGGAACACCCTGTATATATTATTTCATTCATCTCATTATATATATATATATATATATATATATATATATATATATATATATTATTTCATTCATCTCATATATATACAAATTTGATGCCGCCGACATACTTATTCAGTTAGTCAACTTAATACAATCGTCGTAATTGGTCTCATAATTCGTCGGAAGTTTTTCAATGCCGATTACTACTTGATTATATCAATCAAAATGGAACAAAATAACGTTATTAAGACGAGTAAAATATCAATTCAATCAATTGAATCTCTTAAATCATAATAATAAAGACAATCGCAAATTAAAAATTACTGTAATATGATTATGCAGTTTTAATCAAATATAATTATCAATCAAATTAAATTCACGATTGTCGTTTGCGAATTCATAATCCTACGATATAAAATATCAGACAGTCGAAAACTACTGAGACAACTGTCACATGTTTTCACTTGAGGAAGCGCCACATCTTTGACAAATGTAAGTTCACTTTTTTGGCAATGTTATCGTTAGCTATTAAAATATTATCAAAATAGAAGTTCACTTTAAATGTATAGAAGTTCTTCTTTGTGTTGTGTATGTAATGTATTAATAATTACATGCTTTTACATCAGACGCGAATCAAGATTCCTTTGAAGCGACAGTAATGTTCAACGTTTCTGTTTTTGCAAAAAGATGGATGGGGGGGAAAACTTCGGAAAAAGCAACAAGGATTTAGAAAAGATTCCTTATAAAAATTCTTTCTCACGAATAATAGCAGCACTTTTTAAAATTTATCAGATATCGTTGAAAGTTACGACATTTGATCGGTGATTGGTGCATGTAATTGCATTTCTATTAAGCTTGTGAAAAATAACATGATTAGATAACTATTTATAATGACAAATAAAAAATAAGAAAAATAATGCATTCCGAGTATATAAGTATTTTCGAAAATGTTTCCAAGATTTTAAAATTTTATTAAAAACTAAATACACTCGAAAATAAATATGACAGATATAATAATACATCTAATTTGAGAGAATCGTAAAGATAATTTATGAGACAAAAGCTGGCGAGAGGAAGAGGAAGGTGATAAAGAGGATACGTAAAAAATAAATATTATCTTTCTAAAAGATATAATATACTTATAAAACATTAAGGGATTCATACCGATTGCACAGCAATTTTTTTGCATTTTAATATCTAATCTTTTCATAGAAGCAACTTCAAAACATTCGGCATTATATTATGTATAAATATGATACATGATAAGTCAATGATAAGTCAATATCATTACACGATAAGCCAATGGCCGATTTATTCTTATCAAAAATTAGATGTATAATCCAATTCAAATAGAAAATAAAATTTTCCATCTCATATAAAGACAAATAAATGTTTCACAAATTCTCAATAATGCAAACGATGAAATAATATCTCTATTCAATGGAAATTTTTTATACGTGTTGTCATATGTTGATTTCATTATTTCCTGCCTCGATGCGCGATCGCAATCGCCAATCTAAATTGTTACACTTGCTATCCTTGAAATATGTTTCCATGAAAAAAAAGGCATTTTTTCCGTGTGTCAACATTTATAAAGGTGTGCTGCGTAATTCGTAATAATCATATCATGTGATATGCACGTGATATTTCAAGATATGCAGGTGTATTGCCTAAGAGACACAGAATCCTATTTGCTTTTAAAAACGATGCCAAATATCCTTGTTCAATCGCATTCAATGGTAAAAGCGTAATAAATCTTATCGAGTGGTATTTGTAATCAAATCTTACTTCGGTGCTAAACTTAACAATTCATTACGTATAATGGATGCTTGCCAGACAATCGTATTACGCCGAACAAAATTGCAAATAATACAATCTTGGTGAAAAGAACTTTGAAAATAAAATTCGATACGAACATTTATTTGTAGAAAAATATTAACGCTCAAAGGAAGTTTATCTTTGCATGACAAATATTGTCATAAAAAATGATGTCTCTTGCTGTTTCAATGCTAGCAAAATGCTCCGAAAAATTATGCGTACTTGCGGTTAACAAAGTCTGAAACAAGAAGCGTCGTCCTTCGCTAAACCACGTTTTTATCTTGTGATAAAAACTTGAAGTAATAATGAATAATAAAAATTGATGACAATAATCGCGTATCAATCAGAATACAATAATTATTATATTTGCAAATAATCATTAATAATAAGATTCATATTTCCATATAAGGTAGAATAGATGTAATTTTAACATAAAGAAATTATAATTTATTTTCTTGCAAATTCTTTCAAAATGAAATATATAATTAATAAAATATGAAATATATAATTAATAAAATATAAAAATATAATAAAAAAATATAAGTATATAATTAAAATTTAAAATTATTCAATGTCATCGAAAACTTTTAATTCTCATTATATTATTTATAAAAATATTTGCATGCAACGATACAGTTCGATGAACTCGTACATTAAGTTTAATCATCAAGATAGTATGTACTTTGCAATATTTGCAAAATTATATAAACATTTCCAACTTCTCTTTGAAAACGAACAGCCTAAAGCTATACGAATCCTGTCAAAACAAATGAACAGTCACTGCTAAATTATCGCATTTACTCTTATCAGTTATGACAAGTAAATATGAAAATATTTACATATATAACGTATCGATATAATTCAAGCGCCAAGATTGATATGTCAAAATTTGATTTTACTCTTTATGCACATCACGCATTGAATTCTTGAAAGCGCACCGTCCCCGTGTATGATATGTCAAATTGATTCCAAGGAAATCCACTCATTCATTATTCATTATACATAGTTACAAACTATGAATCGTTCGCGATAATAATAAATCTGAGGCCTAACACGCGCCGAAGAAAGGTCAACAACTGACAGTATTAATGAAGACGTCAAGTACATATGAAAAGCCAACGAAAACAGATATAACGTACCTTTTCGGAATCACGTTAGTCAGTTTATTAATCGTAACCAGAGAATGGAACCCATGGATGGTGTCCGTCGTCGTTTCCTACGGATACGTGCAACAGTCGGCTGCTTACACGCGACTGAAACGGTGTCAGCGAAATCAAGTAGTACTATTCGCGCAACACTCTCCGAAGGCTGTCTACTTCCTTCTGGCTTCCTTCACTCACCGCCCGGTGCTAAAATGCCTCGTTCCGTGTATGTCCCTTTATTCTTGGCACCGGAGCAAAGACTGTGTCGGTTTCGTCACGGACCGAAAATTGACCTCAATCCCACTAGTCCGAGTAGCTCTCCCCTAATAGGAATACCCCGAGCCATTTCTCAGCTACTAGCTATGCAGATTTTCCCGATAAGTTATCAGTTATCAAAGTTCATGCAAAAGGAAAAAGATGTTATTGAAAAAGTTTGTTATTTATATTTTTTTTACTATATTTTTATATTTTATTAATTATATATTTCATTCTGAAAGAATTTGCAAGAAAATAAATTATAATTTCTTTGTTTATAATTTAATTATAATTAAAATTATAATTAAAATTATAATTTAATTATAATTAAAATTATAATTTCTATGTTAAAATTACATCTATTCTATCTTACATGGAAATATGAATCTTATTATTAATAATCATGGAGGAAATAATGAAAGATTCAATCAAGTATTCTTCAAATTGAATAAGACAGAATTAAACGATAAAAAATTGTCAAAATGAAAAATGAAAAAATAATGAACGATTCAATCGTAAACAATAATTCCACATTTTATACAATTAAATTAAAAAAAAAATTAATAAAAAACGAATGTGCAAATTTATTAGCGTGTAATAGACGGATAAATGAATGAAGAAAGTCTTACAGTGAGCTAATGAAAGATTATAAGCGAGCAAATTAGACATTGCTTTCAAGCAATGTCTAATTTGCTCGCTTATAATCTGACATTGCCATATATGAATAGTACTATACTTTCTCGTGAATGCAATCACTCAAAGATTAACGAGTCGGAACAAAGCAAGAATATTGTCATTTATTTTGAGTCTGAGACAAGTATAAAAAGATCTTCAATAGTCCGCAATCTGCAAAGATTGATATATAACAGCATCTTATAAAGGTTCGCTTCAATGATAAAAAAATTTGAACTTCGCGAATGTAATCGATCAGAAAAACGAATTTTATTTTCAACCTTCGAAAAGTTCGCTACTCGCAATGAAAGATGTTGAATTTAACGATTCGTTCGAGCGACACACGTAATTAAGTCAAGATGTTGTAACATTAAAAACGTTTAAAATAATATTAAAAAATGAGAAAATTCAACCTTGCTTTTGATGCGTATCCCCGATATGAAGATTTTTTCCCTTAGTCCATTAAAAGTAAGAGTACATTCGAGTCACGACAAGGCACGTGTATGAACCATAATTAAAATCGAAAGAACGCAAAACTGATGTGGAAGAAATGCAATATTAGAGATAAGAAGTGCATATAGTGTTGTAACATTCAAACTAGCGATATCAAATTTGCGAATTCAAACAATGAGTAACTTGCCTCTAATCTAACAATATAGATACAAAAATGAGGTCATACATACAATTTCATGCGTGGGTTGACCTTAAACATGTTCCATCGTAAATGAATGTGATGTTGATTTGTATACACGAATATATACTTGACTTTTTGAAAGGATTTTCGTTCTATTTTTTAAAGTGCGTTGTGCTGTCTTGACGGAAGCTGTAATAATAAATAATTGAAACAAAAATTATTTACAACTCGCACAACAAATAATTGATATGACATTATTTCCTTTTTAAAAAAGGAATAAATAATGTCATATCAATGATTTTCATTTTAATATGTTAATTAATTATTTGTTTTTGCCATTAAATTTTTATATTTGTAATTAATTATATTTTTCTCATTGATGTATCAAAATCTCATTAATATATTTAACAAAAATATTTTAAAAACATAATAAAAAATATATTTTTTTTTCTTCGTGTTTTTAAGTTAATTTTGTTGAAAGAAATATCTCATATTAAAAAATAAAAGGGGATTTACCATACTAATGCATTTGCATAAGATATATAAAAAATTGAATACGTATTAAAATGACGCACGCTTCTAAAATTCTATCATAAAAAAGAACGTACCTTTTTTTTCGCGTGTAATTGTTTTAGTGTGTTTCTTTTTGCAAAATAAAGGATATATGTTATGTAAATGTCTAAAGATATGTTAATGAATTTATAATAAATCAAAAATTATGAACGCAAAATCATTTAAAGCTTTTCGAAAAGCACGCAAGTAAGAATTTCCTTTGGCGGCTTTCTTATAAACATAATTGCGTTAAATCTTACGTCGCAAAATTTACAAAATCTCTAATAAAATACAAATATCGCGTTGTAGTTAATCGGAAAGTTTTATTAAATTGCCATAATAAATGATTTCATTACTAAGCGTAATACTATCGCACGATTAATAAATCTGCTCTATCATGGTTTATCAGTTTATCAGCCACTGAGACAATTATTCTACTCAGAATCCGCGCAAAACTACTTCGCAATCGTAGATTTCACCTTGAAATGTTGATATGCGAATGCACAAGTTACTCAATAAGTAACACGTGGCTAAGTCTGTTATCTTAAATTCGAAATGACTTAAATAATTTTCTGAATTATTATAAACGATAGTATAAAATAATGTGCTACTTTCTATCAAACTTAAAAATATTATAAATATATTTTTCCTTTTATTTTTATTTTTCTTTTTATTTTTCTTTTTACTCCATAAATTTCTTGCAAAGATCGTTATTATTAATTTAAAAAAGAATATTGAACGTTTAATGTATATTCTAATAAATAATAAGATATTTTTCATTGCAATATTTTTTTTACAGAAATCAAATTTTCAAAATCATTATTCATTAAATATTCATTATTCAAAATCATTATTTATTAATTGTATTTCAACGATTCGAGCGATTTTGTTTGATCTTATCAGTGAAATTTTTATCATTGAAGTTTTAAAGTAATGATAAAAATTGTTAGCAAATCAGCTAATATGATTGCATTGTAAACAGGATAATTTTCAAAATAAAGAAACTGATTAAATAGATTATAACACAATCAAATTTGAAATTTATGAAATGTGCTTATACGCTTGAGCATTATCTTCATCAAGATTAAAGAACTCCGAAAAATAAAATACATAATGATTTTGTTATTAATGCAGTAAACGTTATGGTTTTTACAACAATATAGTAATTTATAATATTTCGCATAACTTATTTGTTAGAATATAATCGGTCCTCAATGCTAACCAGTCCAGTCCACATAGTCGATGGTGAAATTTTCCACTAGAATGACGCATAATATCTCGAGAGAGATATGTATATCTTTGACATAATATTTCCAAATAATACGTAATAAATAATTCTAAAGATTGTACCATTTGGTTTATCAGAAGATTGGCTCGAAATAATTATTTTCTACGGAAAGATCCCTGTATGTAAAAAACAAATTTGGAATTATTTTTTGCCTGTGCACCTTAAATTGCATAGTATACATTTATAATATTATAAAACATACATAAATAACATAAATAAAGAAAAAATTTAAATTTTTATAAAGAATATGTTTATCATTATTATGCGTCTTATAGACAAGTTTATAGATAGCATGCTCTATTTTAGAATAATATTAAAAACGGATCGCGTTACTGGAGAGGGAATAATTTAATTTTATATTTTAAAGTTACTATTTTGAAAGTCGTGCCAAGATATAATCTCTTGGAAGAGAATTCAAAATAACTTTCGCTGGCTGGTCACTGACTTTGTGTTTTTGCAATGATAGTGCAATATAATATATTATATAATACAATAACACAATTTTTGCATATAATAAAGATTTAATATACTCTCTCGAAAGATAATGGAATGCTATAAAAATTAATTATAAACGAACATTTATGCAAAACAGATGTGTTAATAATTTATTATATTCTCCTAGTTATTTCCAATTAAGAAAAATAAATATTTTTAAATTTTTCGATAATCGTAATTTTAATTAAATTTGTTTTTAAAAAATATAAGTATATTAAATAATTAAATATTCAAAAATTATTTTTATTTATTAGAAACGCGAATTATCCTTAATCAACAAAATAAAATATTTAAATCAATCATAATGAAAAATGCACATATCGCTATTTATGAAATTGCAACATGAATAATTCCAATCAGTTATACTATCTTTTATAAATATTATACAAAAGATATATTATTCCATCAAAATAATTAATATCACCAAAGAGAAAAAATTCTCAGATTGTTTCTGTTTATGTTAAACGACATATATTTATTATTAATTAAATAGTAATATATATAAACAATAAAATAAAAAAGTAAATTTTTTTTAGAATTTGAAAACAAAAACTTATATTTTTTAAAATAAAAAAGTAATTTTTTTTAGAATTTTAAAACAAAAATTTGATTATTTTAAGTCGTTTTCGTAATAATTTACGAGTATTTTTCTCTTATAAATTAAATATTTGTAATTATTTGTTGTAATATTAATTAACTTATCTCGACTGATAATCTTTGCTTTATGTTAATCTTTATCTTTATCAACTGCATAATCCTAACGTAAATACGTCATTTGTGAAATATTATTAATGAAAACAAAAATGTATGCGAGGTACATAAAATAATAATAATTGGAAGCGAATGCTAATAAATATTAGCATATTAAATCCATGCCAAATGAAATATTGTATGCTAATTTATAATCAATTCCAATTTGCATATTGAAATATCTCGTTTTGGCAGTCATTCAGATTGTTACGCAAGACTCAATGACCTTGACCGACAGTATTTGAAGTTTGTTTTAAAGAGATCTTTGTGTACACATATATAGCATCTCGTACATATGTCACTTTATATTTTCTGATTTTTTCCGATCAAAAATTATACGTGTTACTTTCTATATTATTAATTCTATTATTAACTCTATATATGATATAAAAATTACATATGGGAGAAAATATATTAAAAGTTTCAATTGTAGGATTCTTTCAATAAAAACGGTGCAATAAACAATTGCATATATAAATTTCTTTCATTGACGTGTTACATATTGTCGAAAAAGCTGGCAAAACTGAAAATAAATGCGTTGCCGAAGCGAAATATATATAACATTGTAACATGTAAATAAATTATTTGAATTTTTCTTAAGTTAGCTTAAAGGCGAATGCATTTGGAGATGGCATTTATTCACTGGCAGTAAGGGCGACCGCCGTGAAACGCACCTCGGTCGGATCGCGCTCCATGTATTCCTTACATACACGAGCAGCATCGTCCAATAGTGTTTCGGGCGTAGTCGGACCGTGATTGATAGGAATAGGTTTCCGACCATCTAAAAAATTTTTGTTTAATACATTTTAAGTAAGGTGACGATTAGCTCCAGGCTGAAATTATTGCTCAATAATTGGTAATATCAAGTTTCTTTCTATATATTTCTGATTAAAAGAACTGATAGAATTTATCTATTCGTGACCAAATCAGTCGCAGGCGAATAAAATTGCTCTCCTATTATTATTAAAATTTTCACCAAAAAAAGTCAATATAGATCAAATATATACCTAGTTCATACAGAGAACCGTCTTTATGTACAAATGCAACAAAATGGTGGTACACTTCCATATCTTCAGTTGGCGCCTAAAGAGAAAAATAAATATGTATATTTATAATTCACTTAAAAGGCAATAATTATTTTCAACTACAAAATGACAAAGTACCTCAGTTTGTCCTTCCTGGGCAGATTCCATGTGAGTATCAATAATTTCTTGTGCATTTTCTAGACGTTCTCCACGTTCAGCATATGAGAGTCCTTTCGTTTGTTCCAAAAATGTCTTGAGAAACCCATCCTCCAATTGTATCCTATAAAAAAAAAGAATATATATACATTTCTGTTTATGTATATATGTGACTTGTGAATTTGATTATATATAATTGATAAATAAGTGCTCACACATCCAAATTATTGGCCACACTATGAAGTAACGCAATTGTTCCACATGCATTTGAAATACATTGCTTCATATGGTAAATAGAATCTGGAGCATCACTTTTGCTGTCCTTAACTTCTTCTTCTTCCTTTCCTTCCTCGGTCTTTTCAGTCTAAGAACAATACAAAATTAATTTTATTAAAGTCAATGTTTTAATATATATATTAAAATAGGTCCAAAAATGATATTCCCTATTTTATTATGACGTTTATTACTTATGTATAAAATGGACTTATTGTGTTAAAATATAAGCTAATAATTACTTTTTAATATAAGTTTTCAAAAGATTAATGCACTTGTCTTAGACTCCAGAAGATTAATACACTTGTAGCACGAGTTTTAAAATTTCTTCTCGATAAAACTCTAACTTTTAATGTTTAAATCATTTTTATAATAATAGTCTATTTATTTATATATTATTATTTGGAAATCATCTTTCTTCAAAATATTTCTTTAATAGAAAACAATCAAAATTGAAAAGAAATCCAAACTTTAGAGAGCTCCATAACTTTTAAATCGAATGATTACAAAAGTTTCTAAATTGATGATTTAAATTAAAATCTGACATTATCATGAGATAAATTTACAAGAATTGTTTCCTTGATAATACAATACAGAATGTTATTCAAAAACTAAACTTAATAAGACTTAAATATCAAGAATCAGATTTTGACCAAGAGGGCATCTTTAAATTTATGCCAAGCTAGGGCAATCCATGAATCTTCTATGAATCTATGACTCTTCTTAAAGATTATATTACACATTATTTTAACACGCTAAGCCCAAATTGTAAATAAAAGTTGTAACAAAGTAGAGACTCTTATTTTTTTATCTATTCTAGCGTATATACCTTTGCGGGAACAGGATAAAGCAGCATAACAGCAAGAACAGGCCTAGGGATAATCGCCAACAAGTCAGAGTCGAAACTATATACATCCACGATCGCCCATTTCTTTGGAACACCCAACTTGTAGAGGAACTACAAAAATAGATGTTTTATATATGCATATGCTAAATTTTACAAATTTTAGAATTGCATCGAAAAAAGAAATCGAATCGACCTTCTTTCATGAGAAAATACATCATTAATTGAAAAACATGAATCATCGTACGCAAAACTGGAGATGTCGGGGAAATAACAAGATTAATCGATTGAACGTGATGCTTCCTTACCTTCGTCATAACCTAAAACAGAAAACACGTTCGCATAAAATCCGAAGAGGAATACTCGTTACAATTTGACAAAAAGACTTCTCACCTCTGAATTCGATTCTAAGGGTACCCAAGCCATATTAAATTATGATACTTCGAAAGAGCGAGACAGAAGGAAGTTCCGCTTCGAAACGCCGGTAAAAATATCTATTTATTAACGAGTTCCTCCTGCAGAGAAAGACTTTTTGATTTAAATTCATGCGATCCTATTTTCATGACAAACGAAACGTCAAGTCACGTCAAATCTCGTTCTCGAATCGCGCGATACATCGTCACGAAATAGGATTGTTGCGCGAATATTTCGCACGATACGATTGGTCGTGAAAAATGTTACAATACACGGTGTTCGGAAAGTAACTGTACGCTTATATTTTACAAATATTAGAAGAGACATTTATCAAGCACCATTAAATTCTCTTTCTTCTATGCAGAAGCACATCGCCAAGAGAATTGACGATAAGAATAGGTTTTGATAACGAGATTAAGACGAATTAAAACTCGTTTGCATATTCGTGAAGTCCACATTTTTTTGTGAAACTGATATATTTGCATAAATTATGTTCTAAAATTAATAATAAAAAAACATTCTAATCTCTTTCAATGATTATGTAAAATAATACATTTTGCTAAAAGTGTACATATAAGTTATATACACAAATTACAAACAGTTTAATCTTCGTCTACAAAAATATATCATTGAAAAAGAAAATTAATTTGTTAAAATAATGTTTGGTGTTTTTTTTTTAATATTTAAAATAAGTGAATAGTTATTTTTCAGACACCCACAATATATATGCATGTATCTATTTCTCCTTCTCTGTCATTTCTCGCCTACGTGTAATTACTTGGACATTTATTTATGTCTTCAAATATAAAAGAATATAATGTGATACATATGTGGAATTAGAAAGAATGCTAAAAAATGTGTCGCAACATAAGATAGATATTTATCTGAAGAGGAGAAAAAAATTCTATAAAATGTAATAATATTTTGGTATAAATAATGGATGTAGCATAAACAACTTTATTTTATCTATATCTCTATACTAGATTACATCTCAAGTGATTTTTTAATTATATGTATATAAATGCATTCGATATACAGATATCAAAAATAGAATGAAATGAGAATGAAAAAGTAGGGAGCCTTGAACATGTGATTATCTATCAGACTGATAAGACAATGACTGAAAAGATAATGTAATTGATATAGAGATAATATTTGCATTATATGCAATATTAAAATAAAATGCAATATTAAAGTAAAATAAAAATGTTTATTTTTTTTTAATTATATGAGAATTAGATGAGAAACTTATTGATTATAAGATATGCACAATTATCAATTTGAAATGTATAAATTTTTCAAAATTTGAGAGAAAATCTTATTTATACTATGTACTACTGTAAATTTTTATATTTTTCATAATTCAAATGTTAAATAGCAAAGATTGAAAACTGATATATTTGCATAAATTATGTTCTAAAATTAATAATAAAAAAAACATTCTAATCTCTTTCAATGATTATCTAAAATAATACATTTCGGTAAAAGTGTACATATAAGTTATACACAAATTACAAACAGTTTATAATCTTTATCTACAAAAATATATCATTGATTTAATCTAATCTCAAAATAATACACCAATGATATAAAAGACACAAGATACATTGATGTCCATTATTTTCATTACAAGTCTTTTGTTGATAGGATGATGCTGTTTGTACATATTTTGTGCGCTTTGCTGATTCTTTGTATATCGGTGGAGGCATACTTTAATGTGATAGCGAAAGCAAATGAGGTCAATTTTGTGCTTTTGACAAAAACATCCAAATATGCTCCAACTTGGTCTAGTCTAGATAGTCGACCACTTCCACCTTGGTATGATGAAGCAAAACTTGGAATATTTATTCATTGGGGTGTATTCAGTGTACCTAGTTTTGGCTCTGAATGGTTTTGGAACAATTGGAAAGGTTGAATGCTTTTATAATTTTTATATATTCAATATTATATATATATATATATATATATATATATATATATATATATATGTGATATTAATAATTATATGATATATTATATTATATTTCTTATGTATATATAATATTGCACAGAGGAGACTACAAGTATGAAATATCATGATTTTATGAGACAAAGGTATCCTCCAAATTTTACCTATCAAGATTTTGCACGTGATTTTACTGCTGAATTCTTCAATGCATCTGAATGGGCTGAATTATTTAAAGCATCTGGTGCGAAATATGTTGTATTGACAAGCAAACACCATGAAGGATATACACTATGGCCATCAAGATATTCATTCAGTTGGAATTCTATGGATGTGGGACCTAGAAAGAATCTTATTGGTAATATAGATGTAAAATAAAAGATAATAGATATTTATAAAAAATATAATCAAATTTGTTATATTAAATATATAAAAATCTTATTCTTTCTAAACAGGTGAACTAGCAGAAGCTATTCGACATGACACAAATATAAAATTTGGCTTGTACCATTCTATGTATGAATGGTATAATCCTCTTTATTTAACAGATAAAAAAAATAATTTTACAACAGATACATTTGTAACTCAAAAAATAATACCAGAGTTACAAGAGTTAGTAGAAACTTACAAACCAGAAGTAGTTTGGTCCGATGGAGATTGGGAAGCATCAGATTCTTATTGGAAATCAAAGGAATTTTTAGCATGGTTATACAATGAAAGTCCTGTGAAGGACACAGTTGTGGTGAATGATAGGTGGGGCAGCAATATACCATGCCATCATGGTGGTTTCTTTACATGTACTGATCGTTTTAACCCTGGTAAGTAAAATTTAAAATTATATAGTACCAAAGAAAAAGATATTATTAAGTTAAAGTTAATAAGTATATTTTTTTTAATTAATAAGATTTTGCTCTTTTTAGGTGTACTTCTTTCACACAAATGGGAAAACTGTATGACTATTGATAAAAAATCTTGGGGATTTCGTAGAAACGCTGTTTTATCCGAATATTTAACATTGGCAGAATTAGTGAAAGAATTAGTAATCACTGTAAGCTGTGGTGGAAACTTACTGATGAACGTTGGACCAACAAAAGATGGGATCATCTCACCAATATTTGAAGAAAGACTGCGTGGAATGGGTAAATATGCATCTGCTGTATCTTATCATATTTTTCATTATTAATTACGTACATTATATTGATCTTTAGATAATTTTATTTATATATAATCTTTTTTTTTGCTAGGTGCTTGGCTAGCAGTTAATGGAGAAGCTATTTACAATACTAAGCCTTGGACTGTACAGAATGATACCTTAACAGGAAGCACTTGGTACACACAAAGTAAAGATGAAAAACAATTATATGCCTCAATTTTAGAATGGCCAGAAAATGATATTTTATTGTTAGGTTCGCTTAAAACTTCAAAGAATTTCCAAATACAATTACTTGGCCATTCGTCAATTATTTCTGTAAGTATGTTTCCGTTTTTGTCCAGTTTTTTATAAAGAATGTAATAAAATAATTTCATGTAAATTTTAGTGGAAACCATCCGATGATAAATTAGAAATATATTTACCTGCTAATGCACATAGAGGACAACCAGCTTGGGTATTAAAGATTAAGAAGTGATATATAAAATATTTTATATAAGAGAACAATTTTTTTTAGAAATATATATATATATTTTTTGCTAAGAATATCTTGTTAGCTTTAAACATTTTTTATGCAAAACCTTTACAAAATAATATCTTTAAGAAAAAATTTCTATAAAGGAAAAAGATGATTAAAAAATTCATTATAATTCAATGTTTTGCATTTATAATAAAACACATAGAATTAAAAAATTACAAACATCTGAATGTCAGACTGTCTAAATATATGTTTGTAATACGAAATGCCATATACTTATATCCTTATACCATTTATATCCTTATACCAAATAACTTATATCCTTGACAAATAAACTTCAACAACAAAGTATTATAGTTGAGCAACCTCATATAAGTAAGCTCCAAGTAGTTTTGTCTGCAAATAAAAACATTAATTATAATTTTAAAATGAAAATATTCAGAACTAGTAGATTTTAAAAAATTGCACTAATTCAATTATACTTACTCCTTGGATGTAGTTATGTACGTTCAATTTTTCGTTTTGAGAATGCGCACCATCATCGCCTTGTCCAACTGGTAGGAGCAATACATTTTTACCAGTAACTTCCTGGAATGTGAGAGTAACTGGAATTGATCCACCTTCACGAGAGAGATCGGGCTCTACTTTGTAAACATGTTGAATAGCTCTTCGACCAGCCAAGTAATTCGGGTGTTCAGGATTCTCGGTCCACGGTTTCCCACCGTGATACATGTTTACATTCATAGTGTTTGGACTATCCCTGGCTTGCCATTTTTTATTGATATATGCGATTACTTTCTCGGTTGTTTTATCTGGAGTCATATGAGATACTATCCTGATTGAAAATTTGCCAATAACTTTGCTCGGAATTACAGTTTTCGCTCCTGATTCACTGAAAGCACCCTGTATTCCATGAAGGGATAAACTGGGTTGCCTCCAACGATGCATCAAAAGCTGAATCTGCAGGAATAGATACAAATTGGAATACCAATATGTTTCTAAATATATATATATATATATGAACATATATATACCTTGTTTTCTTTATGCAACAGTTGCTTAGTTCCAACTGTTTCCTTAAATTCACCCACATCAAAATCTATATCTTTATAACTAGCCAATTCAGCTTCAGTTATTTTAGCTACATCATCATAAATACCATCTACCAAAATATGGCCATTAACATCAACCAAAGTATTCATTAAGTAAATCAGATCTGCCATAGCTTCATGTACACATCCACCAAAAGTACCACTATGCAAATCCTTGGCAGCACAAGTAACTTCTATGAAGAAATAGCAGATACCTCGCAGACCATAAGTAATACATGGCTTTTTAGTACCCAGCCAATAGTTATCAGATATGCAGACATAATCTATATTCTTTAGGAAACTGTCTTTCCTTGCCCAAAGAAGCTCATCTAAACCTTCACTTCCACTTTCTTCCATTCCTTCAAAAACAAACTATACAAAAATTGTAAAGGTTTAGTATATTTAAAAAAAAGATAATAATAAAAGAATTATTAATTGATATCAAAGTTGAATATAATATCTTTAAAGGAATACCTTGAGGTTAACAGGAATATCAATTCCACTTGCTTTGTAAGCTTGCAATGCATGTATCCAACAGAGAACTGGCCCTTTGTCATCGGTACTACCTCGTCCAAAAAGCTTTCCATCTTTTTCAATAAGAACAAAAGGTTCGGTATCCCAGCCATCTTCTTTTAGTGCCGGTTGTACATCCAAATGTCCATACAAAAGTACAGTTTTCTTTTTTGGATCAGACCCAAGATCTCCAAGTAGTACAGGAGGAAGCGGAATTTTGCTATCATCAGAAAGAGTCTGTTGGCCTATGTCAACTAATTCTGTAGTTGCTCCAAGATCTTTCAATTTCGCTTCTGCCCATTTCATCATTTTTATTATTTCATCTCTATGATCTGGCCATGCTGATACAGATTTAATAGCTACTGCTTCTTTCAAATTATTTATATATTCCTGCTTATGGTCATCTATATATCTATAAAAATGTGAAAAAAAACAGTTAGGCAAAGAAAATTAAATCTATCCAAAAATCTTTCTTAATAAATATATGCATATATACAAATATATACAAATATATACAAATATATACAAATATATTCATATAAAATATAAGGCACAAAACATACTTAAATAATGTTTCCAATGTTGATGGTAATGCCATGATTAATGGTAATATGTTCAGAAACACAACAGTCAAAATTAATGCGTCAGCTGGATAGATGCAATGAACACTCACTTCAAATTCTTCAACAATGCTGATATCAGTAATAACGTGATATCTATAAAACTGAAACGAGCGGTGTCTGTTATCGGTAACCTCGAACCGAGAGAGACAGTATCTATTTGATATTGCTGTCTCTCTTTTTCATGTATTACCTTCAAAGTATATATTTGTGCATTAAAATTATGAACAGAATTTTTTCATCAAAAATTTTATTTCTTAAATAATTCATTTCACTGGAACATTGATCAATGTATTCTACCTGAAAGCTTGCAGATAAATATATCTGCGAATTTTCTTTAATTGTCTTTATACATTTTTTTATGCAAATTCAAAATTATAATAAAATAATATTAATTTTTATCATTTTTTTTCTTATATATTTATAAAATAACTACGATTTATAGTCACCTTATCATTTGACTGCGGACATTCTACAGTTATTCGATTGACGTAGCATGCATGTTTATTGCCCATTCATTGGCGTAGCATATTTCTTTTCAGACGTACATTAATGAATTCTGCTCTTTCTTTGTCCTTCATATACATATAACTCTTGATTATGCGTTTCATTTTAAATATAATACATATTAATTTTATTTTCCAGCATTTAATTATATTCGAGTGCGCATTTAAATTATGTCAACGATATATATATTATCCGATATACATATCAAAGGATCAGTGTTTGCTGGTTTTTTATCTAGATGATTATCTAGATAAAATTATCTAGATAATCATCTAGATAAAAAAAAGGGTCATCTTTAATTAAATGAAGAAATTACAAAGTATCTTTATTTAAGATATTTTAGATTTTTATCTAGATTTTATGTAGATGATTATCTACATAATTTTATCTAGATAATCATCTAGATAAAAAACCAGTAAACACTGCAAAGGATAAATTTGACGTTTGACATATCAAAGGAATAATTTGACGTTTGACTCATCGCGCGCGGATCAGCTTAACCTGACACCTGACTTCAAGCCCGACCCGCGCAAGCGCATTGCGCTGTGCAATGTCAAACGAACTGCATCTGAAGTCTCTCTTCTTTCCAATATTTGTTCAAATTATACCTCACGAATCCTAAAAACGAGACAAATTTCGAGCACGATGTCGATTGCTGGGAACGCATCGTGCGAGGGACGTAATCGTGATCATTGATGCGATTCACTTATCTTCTCCTAGTGTCGTATTTACGCTGATTTGCAGTGACATGCACGCTTGCGGGAATGTCAGTGAATGACGCACCTGCGGCTTCGCTAGTCCGAGGAAGAGCAGCCAAAGAATTGTCGCTTTCTTGGAGCCTGCGAGCATCAAGAGTCATTTTATTAATATTGATGCATACTCTCGGTAATCAATAATCAGTAATGACGCTTACATGTAATTGTCAATGAAGCGAAAACACTCTGATGAAAGTATAAAAATATAGTATATTATATATATGTATATTATATTATAATAATGTTGTGTTACGCTACATAGGTATAGCATAAAAGGTATAGCAAACATGGTGCGTGTGATAACAGTGCACAATTTCCTGGGGCAAAATGTCACCCAGATCGAGGAGCCCACAGCAACGTGCACAGCCACCAGCCAGAGGCGAGAGATGCTTCTACTGGCATTATCTACGCACTGCGTGGAAGTGTGGGAACTGATGAATTCGGATGTCAAATTGCGCACTGTTTTCCCCACAGTAGACATGATCAATCAAATGGTACATTGCGCTAAGGGAGACTACATTGTGACACTGGAATCAAAATATCTCAGAGACACTGTGAGCAATAATCATGCGAATAAAGTCACTTCTAATTTTGTAAGAATTTATGTGAACTGGGCTACGGTGAAGGACCAGAGTCAGCCGATGCGAGCCAGAATCGCTGGACGCGTTACTCCGAGTTTGAATCGACCCTTGAATAGCTTGGAGATGATAGAATTACCTCTAAATATGCAACCTACATTGATCGCCTGCTGTCAGAGCACCGGTAACTTATTAGTAGCCTCAGGAAACACTGCTGTTTTACACGAGTTCAAGATTGAAACGCAACAAGTATCAAAAATGAAATTTATAGATTTTGAATCTAGACCATGGTCCTTGGGATTTTCGTTCGCACCGACACACATGGAAATTGTAGAAGATTTTATAGCAATTATGGATAATGTAAATTTGTCCGTTTTTCGTCTCACGAATTCAATGTATGAAGATATTGACCAACTTAGCTCTTTAGCTTCTACAAATTCCTCTTCCGTCGATAAGACATCCATATCCACAGATTCATCTCTGGTAGAAAATAGTAGTAGCCTTGGGAATGAAGATATGTCGCAAGGAACAAATACAAAACACAAATCTATAGATCAAGATTACCCACACATAACATCTGAAAATAATGAGACAGTGATAACTAATGTAAAATCCAAAGATAAAAAACACAAGGGCACAAAAGGAAGTGCATGGTATAAATTGGAAATCGCTGACTTCAACAAAACAAAATCAAGCAACGATAGAAATTATATAGACTGGGAATACTTAATATGCAACGAAAAAGATGAAATGCATAGACTAATTACGCATGGAATAATTGATCCCACTTCGCAACCACTTACAGTGAATTTACCATTAATAAGTTCAGAAAGAGCTGGACCAGGTCATGCTCTCAGTCCCTTTATCCTAAATTCCGCGGACATAAGAATTTTCATCAAGACAACTTCGCCTGACATAGGTTGGTCTGAAAATTATATAATAAAAAATTTGTTATGTCTGAAAATCAACGCTGGCAATAATAATGTCAAGATAGATGGAATTTTAGATATCTTTAGATGCCTGGTATTGAAACCATTATACATGAAGAGAGAATGTAACGTTACTGGCGTGAAGAAATCTATGTTGAAGTCTGACAAGTACAGATATTTGCAGGGTGTGAGTTGCTTCGTTTGCACTACACAGGAGGGATACTTGTATCACTTTTCAGCAGCAAGCAATAATTCCCTGGACGCGACGTGTTTGACCACTTATCCATTTACTGCACCTGTTCATCATGTAGCATTGGAACATACGATACTTCATGCATTGACCGAGGCTGGTCTGGAATCCTACACATTACGTCTTTCTCATCATATTGCAAAACTTTCAAACTGCATGGACGGCATTAGAGTAACTTGCCCCAGTATTACTGAACCGGTGAGTCTAATCGGTTTGAGACCATTCCTAGGAATACAAAAACTATTGCATACAAAAACTTACATAGTGTTGTTGGCTAAAGCTGATAATTCTTGGACCATGTACTCTCTAAATCTACCTAAACTCGAGAATATATATTTCGACATCTTGAATGCGGCAAAAAATCATAAATCCTCCAGTCCAAGTACTTATCGACATTTGCTGGGAGAGGCACATACCTTGATACGCTTGGCGAAGGATATATCCAACGATCCGAATAATGAAGAACTCGATGACACAATGCATAAAAATGATCTTAAATTGAAGAATCTCTATAATCAATCCTGTGCGTTGCTCGCAGATTACTACATACGATCGGAGATTGAATCGGATTGGGATTTGTGTATTCCTTACTACAAGATGTCTGGATTGAAGCCTTCGGAAGTATTATCTAGAAAGTGTAGCCAGGACGCGCCAGGACTCTTAACGTTCTTGACGGATGCGCTTTTTACAATGAAGAGCGGACCCGAGGCGGACGCGCTCTTCCAAGGGTATAATATTATAGAGATCATTTGTAAGCTGGAGAAGGAAGATTTGTTGAAATTGATTTTCAGCAGTCCTGTACTGAGGGAATACGCTACTGAGAAATTGATCAATCTTCTGCTAACACACGAGACCGATGACACTGTCAAACTTGCCCTGGCACTCTTGTACATCCAAGCCGACAAGCAGGAGCAAGCGGAGAAGGTGCTGGAACCAGTCTCTGTGCAATGTATCAAGCAGATCATCCTGGCACGTTGGGAATTGCTGTTCGATATAACTGCAATGAAAAAAAGAAGTCCTATGATCCCCACTTTCTCGGACTTTGCTGGTACATTGATGCTTATAAAAAATACCACTTTCGCGGACATTCTCATACAGATAATAGAAGATGAAGGTGCGTTATCGTTGCATCAAATCATACAAGTATTCCTGGAATATTTACCGTCACGAGTTGGAAGAGACGGACACAATGCGGCTGCTACGTTGCAAGTTTTTCTCGAAAAATATCTACATGATTATTTCAGCTCGAAGTCTATGATTGAGTGGCCATCAGTCGTAAATAAAAATCAGATACGCTCTGACTTTGCTCTCGTCGAAGCGTTCAAATTGTTAGTGCGATCATATCTAGGTAAATTAACTCAAACAAAAGTATATAAAACTGATTTCCAAGATGATGAGGGGAAGAACGATAAGGAGTACTTTATGTTCGCCAAGTATCGACCCAGCTATTTGAATAAAATGCCACCATATGCTAAAGATTATCAGAAAATTTTAAACATGAACGACTTTAAAGATTTGACAAATCTTAATAATGCATCCGAAAGCGAAAAGATTATACCTAAAGAATTGTTTAAGCTGCAATCTGTATTGTCGTGTGAATTTTTGCCAGTTGAATGTTTGCACGAAGTCAAGCAATTCCTTGAAACGCAAAATATTGATGGAAGCTTATCACTCAAGACTTTATGCATTCAAAATACAGAAGAAGTAACGACAATTCTGATGGATAATTGTCCACAGGCCATAGTACAATATGCAAAGGTATTTATGATATACGTAATACTCTAGATTCAAATGTGAATCTTGCGCGAATATTTATTTCATTGTTTCTCTATTTCAGGATAAATATACAAAAGATACCGAATGGAAATATCTTATTGAATTAACACAGGATAAAATTGCTGCCTCAATGATGCAACAAGAATTACAGCTCTTGTATACACAGATTATGAAGGGTAAGTTAATATATATAAATAATATATAATATATGTATAATAAAATAATCTCTTTTCTCAAATTTATAGAGATCTTGAATTATTTGCCGCATACGTTACCTATGAAAAGTCTTCATCGCATCTTGCCTCGAGATGACATGGCAACGTTTCAACGATGCACCGAAATGTGCAATCAAATAATGCACGCGGATCACGTAAAATCGTTGATAATGGAAACTGGACAACAACTTTTAACAACTCTAAAGTTGTGAAGATAGGAATATTCATTAAATATTTATTAGCTAATTTCTAGTCAAAAAAATGATTGAGGAATTACAAATATAAATTCCAATATCACGTTTTAACAATTATATTACGAAAGACTACTTTATGTGCACTTATAATCGCAAATTAACTATTTCTACGAATGTTTCAGACATATGTTCCTGATCAATGTAGCCGCATAAGCTAATGTTCGTTAGTTAATAGTTGTGCTAACGCACCCCTTTTTAATAATGAATAATTGTCATTAATTATAAAAAAGAAAAGCTCGGAAACAAATACTAGAAAAAGAATTTGTCTATAATTAATTGTTGAATCGTGTTTTATATAGATATATTGCGACTAAAGATATAAAAAGAATCTGTTCCAGAGGTGCAATAATTTTAATATACAAATTTGACAAATATTAACGTAAATCAATAATATTTGAAGCATATTACTTCTACAAAAAGTAAAATTTTATGGAATATATTAATTATATCTTGTTGATTTTAATTTTATGAGGAAGAAAATAAAAAATCTAGCAAAAGGAAAATTACCTTCACCAGCAAAGTGTGTTGAGCATCAAAAACACTCAAACACACTATGCTTGAGCAAACATATGCGTGCACAAGATTTTTAATTAAGTTATATATAAATGTGTGCATTATTATCTATTACCTATAATCTATTATGATATGAAAACAGTGCAATATTAATGCTTATAAAAATATATGTAGATGAAAACCAAAATTAAGAAGATTATTGTAATTATATTATAATTAATTGCAGGTAGAAGTAATTATATAAATGTTTGAACTATACACAGAACTATTATAGCATTGTATCAAGATTTTTTATAATTATCAAATTTGTTCTGCTTCTGGGACAGATATGTCTTTAGCAAGATGAATTTTATTAAAATAGTTTTTATCAATCTGTTGATCCTAATAAATAGTTTTATGTAATCAATTTTTAAGTGTTACAGAATATGTAACTTTGATGTGCCTTTAGGAATGATTTCTTCTTTATTGTAAATCTAATTATGTTAGAATTGATCAATAATATTTATAATTCATTATAAAATTTAAAAAATACATAATATTCAGCAATTGTTCTTTTATATTTTATTTATATGTGTTGCAATCCTTAACAAGATAATTAATAGTTATTAATAATCATTAATAGATCTGTTAATATTAAAAAAAATTATATTTTAAAATTTATATTTTTTGTTAATATTACGGTAATCTGATATATAAATAAATAACAATAACAATAAGCATAAAAATACACACACATATAATTTTTGATAAAAATGTTCCTCAAATTAATGTTGTGGGTAAAATTTTTTGTCCTCCAATTCAAATATGTAATTAATTATAGAATGTTCCATTTGAAATTTTAAAGTTATTTTCCATTTGTTTTAGAGAGACCTGGACTTAATTTAATTAAAAAAATTGTTTGAAAACATACTTTTGGATTTTTAATTGTGGATTTATAAGCTTATAACATTGTGATTCACTTTGTGTATGTGTGTGTGTGTGTGTGTGTTATGTATATAATTGTCCCCTAATATTATCAAATGTGTTCATAATTATATTAATGGTCAAAAAATCAATATGTCAGACAATGTTCAATAATATCTTTTATATTTGCATATTTTTGAATATATCTTTTATATTTGCATATTTTTTGTTCTTAATTATTTAAAATATTTCAGATTTTATTTTTGCTAATAACATGTATTGTATATTTTATATTTTACTAACGTATATTGGAAAAAACATTTTTTTCATTTCTCACCTCTACAAAATAATTTATATAAAAATGAATCATATTGTGTAATTCATTTTCAGATTGTTTGATTTGATAAATCATTTGCATCCATTTATATGATTTCAAATTCCTTATTTAACTTAGACAAATCTCTGAAAAAAAAAGAATAACATATTTTGAATTATTGTTGTAAATCCCTTGTAATAGGTTATTCTAATTGTAAAAAATAAAATGACTACAAAATTACCTGTTTTCTACAGCTTCCATCAATTCATATTTATGCATCAATGATATAACTAGTCTTAATGTAGACCATATTGTGTTTGACATTGCTTTAGGAGATACAGTGTTGGCCTGTGGACCTCTTCCTGCAGCTTGTTGATTTAAGGCTGTCAAAAGATGTTCACCTGCTTCTCTATATCATATAATTTTATTGATACGAGGCAATTTCCTTCATATTTTAAAATTATAAAAAAAAACAATAAAAAACAATTAAAAAAAAAATTATATTTACTTATACACTCCCAGATTAACACAAGATATGCCGAGATTGTAACGTGCTCGAATAAATCCTGGCGATAGCTCTAAGGCACGATGGTATGCATTTACAGCTTCTGCTGATCGCTGACCGTTAGCCAGAGTGGCACCTAATCTATTCCATAATCTGGAGTCCTTTTGGAAATGTATAGTTAAATATATTGATATAGTCGAGTAGTATCAAAGTATACTGGTTAGCCCAATATAATAGAAAAAGAAATCAAAATAAAAGTGGATTACACTTACATCAGGACGTACTTGTAACGCTGCTTGGAAACAATCTACAGCTTTATTATAATCACTTGACAAATTAAACAATATACCTAGTCCACACTGTACATCCGCATCAATTTCATCTCGAGGATTCATTCTTGCTGCTTGAATATATAAATCTTTGACTTCATCATATACTTTACTACAACAAAATATTATGTTGAAAATAATATTTTTTCAGCATTAAAATTTATTTTTAACTTACTCATATAATAAGGTAGACACACTGAAATTCTGTTGTTTGTCTTTTGTAAGATTAGACTCTGGAATTGATAGATGCTTATATTTTTGATTTTTTAGTAACCACTCTTTCAATGTTAGACAGGCTTGTTTCTGATAGGACTCATTTGCATAAGAAGCTGCTAATGCCATAAGAGCAACACTGTTAGATGGTTCCAAGCACAAACAACGATTCAAAGCAGAGATAGCTAAAGGATCCTGTTCGTTTTCAGCTTGTGTTTTACCAAGAAGTAGCCAAGCTTCAACATTATTTTCATCCTGCTGAACAGCTGCCTCAAAACAGAGTACAGCACTTGGTAAATCTCCTGCTTCTAACCGTTTCTTGCCTTCTGCTAGTGCATTTGGTAAATCCTTCATAGGATTTGTTTCACAAAATTCGTATTCTTTGTTAAATGGATCATAATATGTATCAAATTCTGATACCCATGGATGTGAGGAAGAGAGCTCGTCTGCAGATACTTTATCCCATTCATCTTGAAACCGCTTCCATAATGAATCTAATTTATATTCTAAGATGTATCATATTTTTATATTTATCATAATATATTATACATATGCATATACAAAATATATATTTCCAAAAAAGGCTAAGAATACCTGAGGATGGATTTTCCTTTACAAATTCGTCTATCCATGTACCCGCAGCTTCTAGTTCTTCTTCTACCTTGTTTAAGACTGTACCGTCATAATTAATATTATCAATTGAACTATCTTCTGGTTTTTGTTTATGTACAAAATATTGCTCTAATTCTTCAATTCCATCATCCAAGTTGGCTATTTCTCTTTGCGCTTCTATTGGAATATCACCTTCCTGTTTCATAAATTTCATAAATCTTGAATATGCATAATTTGGATCTTCATCTTTTATAATTTGTGCATTATTTTTGTTAATATTATCTTGTACACTGTTTATGTTATGTTCCAAATAATCTTCCACCCATTTTGAATCTAGACCAAGTTTGCTAGTTTCAAGAAACTGTGTGTTTTCTTCTTGAGTGGATTGCATTAAAGGTGTATTCCATATATTATCCACATGATGTTCCTATATTTTATTATAATAATTAAATATTTTAAATGCTAGAAAGATATAGAGAGAGAAACTGTACGTAGCAAATGAATATTTTATGAAATTACTTCAAATTGCTTAGCAGACTTAAAACATAGATCTTCCCAAGCTGTATCTAAATCACTTAATTCTTTGACGACTCCAGGTGCTGCTATCGGAGGATGGATATTTTGATCGATATCTCTCATTTCTTGTAGTAAATTGTCCATACGAAATGTCTGTGGGCAGGCGGGCTCCTCTAAAAATTGTTGAACTAATTGATCCGCATCCTGTGTTTGAAAAGTCTCGGATGGCCTAAAAGGCTGAATTCCTTCCTCCTTGAAACCATGATCTTGTACATAATGTGACGCAAGGCGCATTAAAGAGCTGGGACCTCCACAGTCTCCTTCCACTAATTCACGAAATGCCATGTTTTTTTGTATATTGTTGTTAGAATTTCCTACAAAAGGATAAAAATTTGCTAAGTTTTTTACATGTCAAACTATCTTAGGTGCGTACATTATATCTTATATATATTACCCAATACTCGTATATCAAATCCAATATTTATACTTCGATAAGATCCGCACAGTGGTCAGCCAAATAATAGTTATCGACTTCTCTCGTAAAAAATAAATAATTAACGATCATCTGACAATGATTATTTCGTACTCACTTATTTTGCGCTAATAATATCGTTACGTTATCGTCATATGTATTTATCAGGCATGAATAGCAAGAATTATGTTAATTCTGTGATCGAGACTTTGGACCAGAATGGCTGGAAAAGGGAGAAGAAAAGCTGGACGAGGAATGTGTACGATAGATCAGCGAGAGTAAAAAAGACTTCAATGGATAAAGCCTGTATCAAACTACGTTGAATACGAAAATTAAAGATTAGAGATTAAAGATTGAAGTTCGACCAATCACAACAAGAGGAGTTAAAATTTCTTCGTTTTAATTGGTCAAATTGCAATCTTCAATCTTTAATGCGTGGTCTGATACAGGCTTAAGGGTAATAGAAAAGTCTCAAGTTTTTATCATTATTCGATAATATATATATATATTAATTTATACAAAACAATTATTTTAACGAAGAGAAATCTCTTATAAATAAAATATGATATTATAGATATAATTTTAAGTAGAATATATGTTTTATTGTTCAATTTTCACGTTTCTCGCTAGCACTCTTCGAACCGTATTTTACTTTATATAGCAGTTCCAAAGTAAACATGCGAGAAGTTCTTTGGGTTAGCACCGCGGAGCTACAGTCGAGTTCCTAGTAACTCTTACAGCTCTGAGGAAGGTCCCTGGACACGTGGCAGAAAGTGCCGTGGCTTGAACACCATCAGCCTCCGCCATCTCACGAGAAGAAGGGAAGCTCCGGCTGATCTTACGTGTTGCAGGCGTGAGAGTATTGGTCAAAGCTAAAGTAATGTGTGTAAAAATGGCCATTAGCCGACATTGAACCAAACAGGGCCTATCAAACCAGGAAACTTCATCTTTTTTTTCTTTTTTCCTCAAGATTTAGAGATATCCACTTCGAAAAATAAAATATTTTTTTTTTTAATCGAAAATTATGTTTTGATAATTAATTTCTAAAATTATTACAATAAATAATAAGACAATAATGTATGTTCGATTTTCAAATGTTAGCGTAAAATAAAATTTATTTTAAAAAAAATCATAAAACAATAACATTTATTAAAATTTATATTATTTATATTAGTATTGAACCCAATAGGGCCTATCAAACCAGGAAACTTCATCTTTTTTTTCTTCTTTTTCTCAAGATTTAGAGATATCTACTTTGAAAAATAAAATATTTTTTTAATCGAAAATTATATGTTTTGATAATTAATTTCTAAAATTATTATAATAAATAATAAGATAATAATGTATGTTCGACTTTCAAATGTTATCGTAAAATAAAATTTATTTTAAAAAAAATCATAAAACAATAACATTTATTAAAATTTATATTATTTATATTAGTATTGAACCCAACAGGGCCTATCAAACCAGGAAACTTCATCTTTTTTTTCTTCTTTTTCTCAAGATTTAGAGATATCTACTTTGAAAAATAAAATATTTTTTTAATCGAAAATTATATGTTTTGATAATTAATTTCTAAAATTATTATAATAAATAATAAGACAATAATGTATGTTCGACTTTCAAATGTTATCGTAAAATAAAATTTATTTTAAAAAAAATCATAAAACAATAACATTTATTAAAATTTGTTATTTATATTAGTATTACTTATATTTCATTCTTTATAATAATATACATAAAGTCTATATACATATGTACATTTTAGATATATATGTATAATTTTCAAATAAGACTATTTCGATTAAAATCGACATATTTTATATAACTTATTTCTAAGAAATTATTAACTTAAATATGGACTATATGCAATGTTTTAAGATGATTATATATCTTGAGATGTCTTCCGCTCTTATCGATATTATCGCACTACCTTATTATTGCATAATATATAATTAATATAATAGTTATGATATTGTAAGTTCACATGATAGATATCGTGTTGATATAACATAAACAACAATATTATAGTATATTATTTGATCTATAATTAATAAAATAATCTATAATTCTCTCTTTCTGTAAAAAAAACGAATAAATCTTGTTACAATATATATCTACATACATAACTTATGTAATCCTACGTTTACATAACTTATGTAAACCTAACCTAACCTACGTATCTGATTAAAAAATTATAACTTGGAATTTAATCTCGCAATAAGATATTGATTAGTTTTCAATACTCTATACCTTCAGGGGCGGCATTACGATCTCGCTCCAGGTCTGGATAACAATCAATCTGTAGAGGGAAGGGGAGGAGTAGGATTTGATTTTTGAAAAAAATTTTTTTATCGGTTTAATTCATGCAAAAAAAGTTTAAATAAATAACCAAGATTCAAAGAAAATGACACAATATATTAAATTATCTTTTATATCACAGCAAATGCATGCATTCTAATGTTATGTTTCTTTACAAATTCATTTAATACCTCTTCAGTCATCTATATCAGTCATCTCACGATAAATATTTAACATTTAAATGTCATTTAATCGATCTTGAGCATTGTCCGTTGTCTTGTCATTGTCTGTTTACGATTGTCAAATCTGAATTTCCATACCTACTCATGAGTGAGGTCTGGATAAATCCAGCGGTAGTGCCGCCCCTATATATCTTTATTTACTGCAATGCAAATATAGAATGAAAATTTCAATCGCGAGGTCAAGGCGAATAAGCACAATATATTTTTTTATCATATTCTATCATATATAATATATTCCTCTGAATCAATTTAATAGTATTCATAGGATTATAAAACAAATATAGATAAAAATTGATGAGTAACATGATTAATAGTCTAAAAAGAAATATTTTTATATAGTAGTACACACACACACACACACACACACACACACACACACACACACACACACACACACACACACACATATATATATATATATTTACTTTTATATATATATATATATATATATATATATATAATCATAATCTTTA
>JAPIVC010000651.1:10000-32710 GCA_030586385.1 Camponotus fellah | reverse complement strand
CGCGCCGCCCCTGCCTGCCTCTTGTACCCGACCCGTCATGTGTCAACTACTTTCTTTAATAATTCGAAAACTAAGCTTCGGACGAAATTTTGCAAAAGGAAAAATCGTCTTAGAATTGTCTCACTAATATGTCATTTTAAGGACACAGGGGTTATTTTGAATCACCCTGTATATATATATATATATATATATATATATATATATATACATGTATTTATAAGAAGCTTATCCGTATTACAATGTTAACAGGAGCACTAACACGTTTTTTTTCGAACCGAGAAAAGTCGAAAAGCCAGTACTGAGCTTTAAATCGTTGAAATCCGCGAGCAACGGAGATACATTTGAAGAGCGATAAGAGCGCGTCGAAGATTTCGAGCAATAAGAGAAGAGCGCTCGCTGAGCGCGCTAATTTATAATCGAGTCCTTCTGGAAAGATCCCGATTTTTCAAGAGCTCGACTGTTACTGAACTTTGTTTGAATTTTACTATCTAACGCGTTATTTATTAAATCTTGGATCTTTCCAGAAGGGCGAGCGTTGTTTGTATCATTTTAGACAAAGCGATATATTCAACGGCTGCCAGGGGCGCCGAGCGCGCGAATGCGCCCTTGCCTTTTCTTTGTGTAAATTTGAACAGCTGATAATGCAAATATTTTCTTCTTTAATTTAAAAGATGATCGATAACTTTATTGACGATTGTTTTAAATTTGATTCTTTACATTATTTAAATCTTATTAAATTCTACAATTACATCGATTATTAGAGGGACTTTGAAAATCATTCGTTATCATTCTGTTATCTTATATACGTCTATTATACATGGCCACAACGCGATTTTTAATATTTTATATTGTAAAGCTTATAGAATTCATTTCATCTTATTCAGTTAATCATGCGCGAAATAGGACATGTATTTTATTCTCAATCGTGAAATTCGTATAAAGTTGCATATTAATTGCAAATAAATCGGACAGTGTTTATGGTCATAAACAATACAGATCATAAATGTTTGCCAAAATATTTTCGTCTGTCATCATTTGTGTGATAATAATAATATCGCACGCGTGCCTATTGGTTTCGATTATCATATTATAAAAATTATGTATATCTCGCAATCGAATATTCTGATTATTGTCGATTTATTTATTCGTCGCGTTTTCTCGCAAATTTTAAATCGCAATTTATTTAGTAATTGAATTGTTGATTTCGAAGTATTTTATCTTTTCATTTTGAATATTTCCTTTGATAATCTACACAAAATGCGCCAGTAATGCAAATACTTTCTTTTACATCGAAGAAATGATCAATAATTTCATTAATGACTCTTTTAATCACTATTATTTACGTTATATAAAACTTATTGCATATCTATTAATAATAATAAAAGGCCTAGCGGAGTAAGCATGTAAAATCTGCCTTTGATCATACAGAGCTGACATTAATGTCACAAGTTAGTACCAATATGATAAAACTTTCCACCAAATATTATTTTAAAAAATTCATTTTTTTAGGAGTTATGGAGGGAGAAAGTAAAATCAAAAAATGTATTTTTCTCGATAACCACTTGACCGATTTTGATGAAAAAAATATATGTTATGTAGACTAATAAAACTAATTAACAAAAAAAATTTCCAAAATGTTTGCCAAAGAAAACACCAAAAAAAATTTTTGAATTTTTGAATATTTTTTTTGAGGGTGATATTTTAGAGGTACCATTTTGAAATTTTTACGTAAATTTCTTTTAAGTGTTCACTATAACATACATTTTTTTAAAATTTTTTAAAATGGTGGAACATAGTTAAAAATACGAAAATCGTAAGCGTCGCGTCACTTCGGCTTAAGCACAGTGCAGTGCCATTCCGCGTTGCAGGTGTTCAATGTGACTTTAATAGCACATATGTACGTCTGCAATTAGCATTATAATACTTTTTATGTATACTTTTTAATTTTTATAATTTTCAGAGTTTACCACGTGGAGGTTACAGTACGTTGCAGTACGATTTTAAACTCCTTCGGTGGCTTTTTTAACGTGAGTCCCCTCACTTTTCACTATGTTTCCGTAAAATTGGGGTGCTTTTTGAATGTGAGTCCCCTTGCCTGTTACTACACCTACGATTTATTTAATCTTCTTCACTAAAATCAAATTCGTAAAAAATGAGAAAAATATGCTTAAAGTTGAAGTTCAGTCTCAACACGTTTCTCGCACAAAATACTGGTGTTTTTTAAGGTATACACCTAACAGCACAGGAATTTCTGGAGTAACACATTACGCATGTGAATACGCTAATGGGCTACGAACAATTGGATGCTGCTGTCATATTGCCGCAATTATATATTATTTATCTTATGCAAGATATTTAGCGAAAATTTTGAAACCAGCAGAAATACTGAGCGATCTATTTTAAGAAAACAACATTCCAGTAATAGACAGTGATAGTGAAGAAGATTAAATAAATCGTAGATGTTGTGAGAGGCAAGGAGACTCACATTCAAAAAGCACCCCGATTTTACGGAAACATAGTGAGAGGCGAGGGGACTCATGTTAAAAAAGCCACCCCGATAAGGAGTTTAAAACCGTACTGCAACCTCCACGTGGTAAACTCTGGAAACTATAAAAATTAAAAAGTATACATAAAAAGTATTATAGGCTAATTGCAGACGTACATATGTGCTAAATTAAAGTCACATTGAACATCCGCAACGCGGAATGGCACTGCACTTTAAACGCGCGACGCTTACGATTTTCTATTTTTAACTATGTTCCACCATTTTAAAAAATTTGAAAAAAATGTATGTTATAATGGACATTTAAGAGAAATTTTCGTAAAAATTTCAAAATGGTATCTCTAAAATATCATCCTCAAAAAAAATATTTAAAAATTTAAAATTTTTTTTTGATATTTTGTTAATTTTTTGTATGTCTACATAACATATATTCATCAAAGCGGTCAAGTGGTTTTCGAGAAAATACATTTTTGTTTTATTTTCTCCCTCCCCCAAAAAATAATTTTTAAAATAATATTTGGTGGAAAGGTTTACTATTTATACTAACTTGTGGAAATTAATGTCAGCTCTGTATGACAAGGGCAGATTTTACATGCTTACTCCGCTAGGCCCTTTCACGTAATTAATCTTCGCTGATCAGTCTCGTCTGGACTAGGTAAAAATTTTTAGTAAATTTCATATTATACGTATATTTTGGACATTTTCGTGTAATAAATTATTCCATCGTATATGGTATATTCCATGTAATAAATTATTTTGTATTAAATTTTGAATTATATTTTATATTAAATTTTTATTATATTTTTTTGTCATATATTTTGTAATATGTATTTAGCATAAAAATATTATGTTGGTATGAAAATTATAATAAAAATTATAATAAAAATATATGAAAATAATGTTAACTATATTAAAATGAAACATATGATTTTTTTTTAAATCTCTTTCTTTATATTTTATATAAAGAAAGAGATTTAAAATATTTTGCAACATCTTTTGCAACATATTTTTCGAGTTTTAATTATAAAGACTTCAAAAGAATCAGTAATTAATTTGACAAATTCTATACATGTATTAATAATTAAATTTTTAAATAATTTAAAAAATGATTGATAAATATCAAAGATCAGTTTACTACTAATTAAGAAGATATAATAACATTAATAAATTTTACCTTTGAGGATCTTTCGGAAATCTAAAAAAACTAATTCCCTTTATATTTATAACGTTTTTACAGTTTTTGATATGCGCAAGCATATTCATTCTTATTACTTTTTTATTATTTTATATAGCCTATTCATAATCTATTTATAACTTATTTACTATAATAACATGACAAATCGACAACGTCGCCATATTGGTTGGATTTTTCGCGCATGCGCATTGTAAACTTAGGACTCTGATTTTCGTCTACTGTCGTAACTGGTTAAACTGTGATATTATAATGTTGCAGACTTCTTTTGATTATGAGTGAATCGCCATTGCGCATTGTATTCGATAGAGACCGTATCCGATCGAGAAATATATGTCGTATTTCGGTAATATGCGCAATCGGAACGATCCTTTGTATATATTCCATTATGTATTTTAAGATCATATAATCTATTACATTAATATCACATCTCTTTCTAACTAAAATATCACATTTCATTTATCTCAGCATTTCTCTAGAATCTTTAGCAGAGTGTGTTGAGAAAAGATCAAAATTTGCCTATTATTACATTTTAATTCATACATAAAGAAAAGCAAGAAATACTTAAAATCATAAATCGAATTAATAAAAAATAATTTATTTATTGTATGTATCATGAAGAACATCATTTACAGCATATGTTAATAATTCGCAATCTACAATTGATGCGTTATTGAACGCACGTACTCTCACGTATCGCCTTTATTGTATCATACACATTAGTAATAATATTGCGTTGCAAGACAATTACAAATTGTTTAAGTTTCTCATTAACAAGAGATGCACATTTTTACTTAACTAGTAATATATATAATCAATACAATTTTCAAAATTAAATAAATAAAATAATATTGATGATTTCATGTATAAAAAAGAAAAATTATCGGATGTCAATTTAATAATTTATTCATGCATTATTTCAATTGCTAAATCTTGAATCTATAATGAAACAACAATCGATTGTAAAAGTTGTTCAATGTCCGTATCTTTCTTTATTAGCGGCTTCCGCGCTGTAATGCGTAATATTATTTGAATATCTCGATTTGATTATCTCACCGACAACTAATTCTACGATGACTTAATCTCACCGCTTATTAATTATATTTTAATGATATTCTATTCGTATAAAAAATTTAACACGATATCTCAAAATATACGCTAATTAAAGCGTGCACGAATATTTTCAAAAATTTAAAATTTCATGAAAAATAAACCTTTTAATTGATTCTCACCAAATTTAATACCAATCGTTCTTTAATATTTCTTTAATAATATTCTATTGACTTAAAATTAACAAAAAATTAGTATGATATCAAAATTTGCTGAAGTTAGAGTCTAAAAAAACATTTTTTGTAGAATAGAAACTGTCTGAAAATCTAAAATATATATATGTATACACATATATATATATACACATATTATTTAAATTTAAAAAAATGATAGTAAATAAATGAAAAATAAAAATATGGTATTATTTTATCAAAATTGTACTGTTTTGTACTGTATGCCGAAATGCAGTATTCAAACAATTTTTAAGTTATAGACGTTCGAATAATATTACATACATACAGTCATGTATTTTGAACATTTTTTAAAAATGTATTTTTTTCAACATTTTAAAACATTTTGGCATCGAAAATTGGAAAAAAATTTTTTTACAAAAACAAAATTTTTTCTGCAAAAACAAAATTTTCTTTATAAGAAGCAAAGTTAGAGAATTTAAATGATTTCAGACTTTTAAATGATTTTATCACTTAAATTCTTAATAAAATTATATAATTATAAAATTAAATATTTCATGACATTTTATTGCTAATATGTTGTTCGAACATACATAAAAATCGACACAAAACAATATATTAAAGTACCTTATAGTTGATCACAATCAATCGATTGATTGCACTTTAATACATATTGTTTGTTGTAGGCTTTTTGTGTATGTTCGACCAATATATTATCAATAAAATTTTATTTTTATTGACAAAATGTCACAAAATATTTCATACAAATAATTGCCTTAGAAACACACAAATAATTATAAATATATTACAAATAAATATATTATAAATATATTACAAATATTTACAAATAATTCCTTAATTGCTCGTAGACGATTTCCTAAAAATCAGTTAAATACTCTAATTTCAATATCAGTGAATCATTTAATATAATCATAGTGTCTCTCATTAATCATAGCTGCCACTTTCTCGTTTCTCAAGATCGTCAAGTGATTACCTTCGATGTAATGTACCTCCACTTTGTTTTGAGTTATCTTAAATATTATATATATTTCGTTAAACGAAAAGTTTTGTTAAATATAATTTATTAAATATACATCTGAACAAAACTTTCTCCGAAATACCTTGTGCAGACCATAATCCTCTTCAATCATATGTACATGTGACAATGTAGCTTTTAACAACATTATGGGTGATTTAATACGCGGTAATGTAGAAGGATTATATTGTCGAGCAATCAGTAAATGTTTATACTGTTACACAAAGTAGTTTATACTGTTACACTGTTGTACACAAAGTGCTCAGATTTATGGGTGAAAGTAATGTATTTATTGCTAAAAAATGTTTAGCAAAAATATTTAAGCGCTCGTTCCAAGTATTATATTTCTTCCATTCCTGTAGAATCTGTCGAATTTATATATTCCGTTTTAAATGATTTTTCAAACCTTTTCCAGATTTTTAACCTTTTTTGGTTTTATGTCAAATCTAACTTAACGTTATTTTTCGTTCTAGCTAGTACTATATCGAGTTTAATTTAACATAATAATTTATGACTATTTACAATAAGAGAAAATAGATGAATTGTACGTGAACTTGCTGAATGGAAATATTAGAAATAGTCCGAGCAGCAAAAAGTTAGATTTTTAATTTTGATTGTTTTCAAATGATTATTGATTAAATGAAAAAAATGTAAGAATCATAAGATGTTAAAAATATAAGACTGATATAGGAATAATATTTGTAATTAGAAATTATTTTTGTGTATAAAAAAAAGAAGATTTTACCTTCTCACAGGATCCTGCTTTATAAATTTCCATAATAGTAATTAAAATGTCATTTTGAAGTTCTATGTCGCTGGAATTTGACATGTAATGTTCATACATTATTTGCACTTGATCCGGAGCGCCATCGATAAGTACAAGTCGTCCTTTAAAATTCATACTTTCCAATTTTCTTATTAATTCAATTGCGATAATAGATCCGAAAGAATATCCTACCATTACAAAATTTCTTCTATTTTTTAATCTTGAGGTTATGTGCTATAAAAATATTATTAAAATAATTCAGCAAATTTTATATCTATCTTAATGTCAATTTTAAATTTTAATAAAAAACAATTTTTCAATCAAAAAAATACAAAAATTACAATTGCGATACCTCAAGAAGATAGTCAACCGTCTCCGATAGTGTGTTCATAGCTAATATTGTTTGTGTTACATTGCAACGATGTCATCGAAAATTTAACACTTGATGCCAAGTGATTAAATACAATTACACAGCCATGGATTCCGAGTATAAGAAATACTTGGATCGTATTTTCTTCTTTTTTAAAGACTAGAATACTACAGGCGCGCGCTACGCGCGTAGCGCGCGCCTTTTATTTCTTACATGGTTAATATAATTTATTAATTTGATGTTATATCTAAATAAAAAATATAAGAATTTTATAAATATAAATTTTTAATAATCTATTATAATTATTTATATTATAAATATTATTAAATATATACATATGTATAATATAAATAATTATTTAATTAATTTTAAATGTATAATAGACGCTATAAAAAATAATCGTATATTTAATCGTATATTTCTTTATATACATAATTTTTAACATCTCTATTTTTTCTTTGATTACCAAGGTAAATTTTTAATGCTTGCCAAGAACAAACTCGTGAAAAAGCAACATAAAGTTGTCCGTGATTAAAAACATCTTTACGAAGATCTAATCCAATTCTATCAAACATTTTCTATCTGCCCTTGTGATTTATTAATTGTCATAGCAAAAGCTAATTTTATTGGAAATTGTCTTCTAGAAAAAGTAAAAGGATATAAATTTTCACAATATAATGTTATACGATTTAAAAATACAATATCTCCTGCTTTGTCACCTGTTAAAATTTTACATTTCAATAAGTGATCTGCAAGTTCTATAATCATTAATCTAGTACCATTACAAAGACCTTCATTGATACTTAAATTTCTAATTAACATAATGATACAATTTGGTCTTAAACGCAATTCATGAGGAGGAAGAGATGGTGGAGACAAACTATTTAAATATTCCGGTAACAAAGCTTCATCTATATCACCATTATCGTTATTTACAGCACTATCTACGCTTGTGTAAATTCGTTCATTAGTTATATCTAATAACTCTACAACTTTTTTATTGATTTCGTCTACATCAATATTTCTTGCAGAAAGTATCGCACATTTAGACATTTTAACAAATTCCTTTTTTCGTATTAAATCACCATATATGTCTTCCACAATATTAGCATCAATAGATGCTATACAACATTCAGGAATTTGTATATTATCATTGGAATCATTTAATGTACCATCTCCAATATCTAGTAAAAATTTTGTAAATTCAATTTCTTCTGGAAAAACTCGCATGTTTTGTGTTAAAGAGAATTTTACGAAATGTCTCCAAACAGAACTAAACTTAATAGAAAGATTTATAATTTCATTTCGAGTAGCATGTATTTTAATAGGTAAAAGTTGTCTAAAATCACCACCTAATAAAATTATTTTTCCACCAAAAGGAAAATCATTATTCATAATATCACGCAATGTTCGATCCATAATTTTTAAAGCATATCGTGGTGTCATTGGAGCTTCATCCCAAATAAAAATATCAGTTTCTTTTAAATATTGAGCTTCTTTTGATTGAATTTTAATAGCTGATGATGAATCAGCAAGTAATGGAACCGGTAATCCAAATAACTTATGAACTGTTTTTCCCATAGGTAGTAATGTTGCTGCAATACCCGTAAAAGCCATTGTACACACATGTTTATTTCTAATTCTAGCTAAATGATAAATAGTTGTGTATATAAATGTTTTACCTGATCCCCCGGGCCATCAATATAAAAACAATTATTATGATTGTTATTATTCTCTAATTTATTTAATAATATATCGATTATCTCTTTTTGCTTGTTATTTAATTGTTTGTATTGTTTATTACCTATTTCCATAGCTTCTTCAGGTGTCATATAATCTTCCTCTACAACATCTTCTATTAACTGTTGCATTTGAGGAAAATCAGCAAAACTTTTACCTTCACTATGAAGCATATTATTAATTTGTGCATATGCTTTATTTTGTCCTTGTAACATACCAAAATGTCGAACATAATCTTCAGACATTGCTACTTTAAAAATTTTCCCATAACTCTTCAGGATGTAATGGCTGACAATGTAGTAATATACGTACAAATAATCTACGAAGTTGACGCGGCATCATCCATTCAACAGCTTCATTCATAGCTCGCTTCCATTCATCATCATCTTCAACTAAACCTAAAGCTAAACATGCTGCTGAAAATGATTGATAAAATTCACCATTTACAGTCCTTAAATCATTAAAATTTGTAGCTCCCCTTACTGGTGAAATAATCGTAAGTGAAATAATTCTATTTGTGTTGGATTAACGGAATATATTCGTCCTATACAATTATAATGATTTTTACGTTTAACCCAACAAGATACATTTCTACCATTATATTTTTTCTTTTTTAAATGTATAATATTGCGGAATTTCTATATATAAATATTGTTTTGCTTCTTCATCACGTAAGTTTAATGCAAAAATAATCTATTAACATAGTAACTTGGTTTAAAGCAGAAATCATTACTTCGTCAATATTTTCATTTTCAATTATAACATTTTGTTCATTAGGAAGATGAACTGGCAGTCGCATTATTGCATGACTTTTATCTTGTAATTTCTTACCAAGAATACGCCAACTGGCTTCTACCAGGTCCAACATAACGAGCTTCAATATAATTGTGTATCTCATCATGATCAATAGTTACATTTTCTGTTATTGGTTCAATAGTTACAGCAGCAACATCATGTCCTTTATAAATATATTTGTACAGATATTTAACTGATTTTATACTTGAAACCACTTCAACATTTATATGACAATTAAATATAATTGATAAAATAGGACAATATGGAACAACATAACGATTATCGACTACATATCCACCAGGACGTTCAAAATTTCTTCCATTATTTCGTCGATGATAATAAGGATAAGCATCTGTATCCATTCTAGTCTCTTCAAGGTTTAGGATAATGTTTTGAACATTTTCCATCTATCAAACACCAATCACCACAAGGTCCATGAATCATATGTCTCATAACTATATCATGTAAAGTACGATTTTCGCATGGATCAGGAATTTCAGCAGAAATATATTTATCAACGATTTGTGGAGTTGTTATTTTGAAATTATATTTTAATGTAATTAACATATGAATATGTGGTAAACCACGTTTTTGAAACTCAATAACATACACAAATGCTGCTACTTCACCAAAAAAATTTTGCTTAACGATTAAATCAATTAAATAATCTTTCTTAATATTAAAAAACTCGAGCACAAATATCAGGTCTATCAGCAGCTTGTTGACCTGACAAAAGATTTTCTTCGATTTCTCGCCATTTTGGATTGCAAGTCATAGTAATAAAAAGATCTGGTTTGCCAAATTTACTAACAATTGCCATTGCATCTTGATAATTTTGTAACATATTACGTGGTGATCCAATAAACGTGGAAGGAAGTATAACCATTTTTCCAATGCGTCCATTTAAATTATTTGCCGTAGTTTGTAAATAATCTCTTAAACCTTGATATGTTTCAGTACGTAATTCTTTTTGATGATTTTTGCAATAATCAATTCTATCTTTTTCCATTTTTACATAATTGTCTACAAGCCATTGCTGAAATAGGCGACGACCTAATAAAAAAACATTAAATTCATCACGAATAGCCATACGATATTTAATATACTGTCCTCTAGTTATTCGTTTATCACTATTTAATTTTGTCAAATAACGGTGCCATCCTTGAGTGCCATATGGATAAAATAATGGATATATCCATGGTTCAACATTTGGGTCCATAATACTAACTTTTTGTAGAATTTTAGTATTTCTATTACGTATTGTAACGTATGATTCTGGAATTTCTCCATCAGCAGTTGTGTAAAAAATTGCAGCAACTTCATTAGTTCTTTGAGCATTATATCGACGTCGATCCATACCTGGTTTTAAAGTAAATAATAATTGTAACTCCGGTAAAACTTTCCCAGATTCTATTTCTAAATGCTTTTGATTTTCTAATTCTTCACCCATCATTTGATAAGATTGAGCAAATACATTAATTTCCCGCATTATATGTTCAAGATTTTGTACAATTTCCAAATCTAAGTATGAATTTTGATTAAGTCGATGCTCAATCGCTTCATTAGAATCTACAATAAAAAGTTGGCCATAAGTAGGACTTTCATTCTGTTTAGCATATAATGTTGTATTAATTTGATAATAAATTTGTCCTTGTACCTTAAAACAATATGGACCAGGTCGTCTATCTTGAAAATTAATTAAATTAGCGTTAAATGATGCAAACGAAAATGAACTATTATAACTACGAATATGTTCAAAAAAATTATTAGATTTTATATGAGTTCCATCGAATAAAGAATGAAGAAATTGAGGAAGTTTAGGCAATGATTGCAAATGTACAGCACCGTGATTACAACAATCATGAAATGAATTTCCTTTATTAGATATTCTTTCAGATGCAAAATGTTTTGCACTGCAATGAACACATGACACATCCATAGATCCAATATAATATTCATCGACATTATTAATTGACATATTATCAATATTTAGGTAAGGTTGATTTTTCTGCCGTGATCGATAACGAGATTGACGTTTTACAGGAGTTTGACGTATTGATTTAATATTTTTAAAATTTTGCCCAATTATTTCTTCATCTAATTCTATGATTGTTATGTGATGTACCAGCAACACAAATAGTATGATTATTGTAATCAACTTATTTTGATAATTTATTTGCTTTCATAATTTGATTACGACGATATTGATTTTCTGCTTTTCTTTCGGAACATCGTTGTTGAAATTCCTCTTCTTCTTCTAAAGTGCGATGTATTTTACGTTTTGGCATTTTACAAAAATAAAGATATATCAATAAATATATTAATTAATAAATATATATGCTATAAAATATATATGCTAATACAAATATATATATATATATATATATATATATATAACCCCCCCCACACACACACACACACACACACACACACACACACAACAGAATATTTTTGGAATATATATATACAATATTTAAAATATATACTATTAAAATAAATAAACAAAAAATTATTACTTTCTAGATTGAGTGTCAACTTATAAAATTTAATATTTTTATAATACTTTAAAGATAAAAATATGTACCGAGCATATACAGATTAATATTTATGTGTTACTTGAAATATATATACATATATATATATATATATATATATATATTTACCTAAATATATATATTAATAATACAACAGATTATATATAAGTAAAATTTGTAAATTAAATATTGAAATTAAATTTTTAAAATTTTAAATGCAAATTTTAAAAAAATTATATTTATCTTATATAATAAAATTATGGATTAGTTATTAAAATTATAAACTATTAAAATTCAAAATTATAAATTATTAAATATTAATTTTTGGATTAAATATTTAAATTAAATGTTAAAATGTTAATTTTTCAATCAAATTTATGTAAAAATTATAATTATTGTTGTTATCAACATCATCATCATCATCATCATCATCATCATCATCATCATCATCATCATCATCATCATCATCATCATCATCATCATTATTTTATCGTCTCGTTATTTATTCATAAATATATTATATTATAATATAATTACAATTATGTTACATTAAAATATAATTACAAATTATTAATTATTAATATTATTTATATAACATTAAATTCATATAACATTAAAAATAATAATATTTATTAATAATATTAGTAAATTAAATCTCCTTCTGCTTCTTGTAATAAAGCTTCTTTCTCTATTTCTCTGTCTCTCTTCTCTCTCTCTTTCTCTTCCTCTCTCTGCTTTTTTTAATAAAATTTCTTTATCTCTTTCTCTGTCTCTCTTCTTCTTTCTCTCTCTTTCTCTATCTTGTTTCTTCTAAATAATTTTAAATAAAACATTTACCATAAATAACATAATTATAAATAATAATATTAAAGTATTATACAAAACATAACACAAAACATAACATAATTACCTTCTTATTTTTTTCTTTTTCTATCTCTCTCTTTTTTGGCTTCTTTTAATAAAGCTTCTTTCTCTGTCTCTCTTCTCTCGCTCTTTCTTTCTCTCTCTCTGCTTTTAGTAAAACTTCTTTATCTTTTACTCAGTTGATCTTCTTTCTTTCTCTTTTTCTCTCTCTCCTATATAACTTTTTAAATAAAAATTTACCATAAATAACATATAATTATAAATGTAACTAATAATATTAAAATATTGAATACAACACATAACACAACATAATAATTATAATGATATGATAATCTCTCTCTATTTCTCCCTCTCTCTCTCTCTCTCTTTCTCTCTCTCTCTCTCTATATATATATATATATGTATATAATACCTTTTTTCTATTTGTCTTCCCGCTTCTTCCACCCTTTTTCTCTTTAACTTTAAATTATTTTATTTTTCTTCTTTCTTTATCGTAACAGTCAACCTATCAAACTGTCAAATTGTCAAACGATACGAATGAAGCAAGTCGTTCAACAAATTACTATTGAGACTAATAACCAATCATCATCGCGGAAAAGAGGAAACATCCCAGATAGCACACAATGACTGTGTTCCACTTAATGATCACAACGCTCGCAGAATCATTTTATCCTTGTTGTTCGCTAAAAGTTAAATAAAGACACATCATGTTTACGAGTGCCGCGATCATTAAGTGGAACGCAGCCAATATTTCATGAATATTCTTATAAAGTACGTATGTTCTTAATTTTAGAATATTCGAATTGAATATTATATGAATATACGTAGAATGTTAAAATCATAAATAATATATTTCTAATAGAGAAGAATATTCTCAGAATATTGGTTGAATTTATTCATTACACATTTTATTACGCATGCAGTATAGAAGAAATTCTAGAATTAAATTAAGTGTAGAAGAATTCTTAAGACCATACGCACTACGAACAAGCCTTTATGCAGCCATATTCGTGAACGGTTTCGTCTTTTGTCATATTTTAGTAATATTTTTTAGTAATATTTTTTACAAATAGACACTCATCTCGTACGAATAAAGGAATCAATGTACATTGTGCCAGCAGAACTATAAGCAATTCCCGTACATTTTCTTATGGCTGCGTTCTGTTTCACGCATAAGCGCGCATTTATCTATAGAAATTATAGGATACGTTACGCATACTATAAATAAATACGTGCATATGCGTGAAATGGAACGTAGCCTATATTGTTGATAATCACATCTCTGGTACCGGTCCATTTTTTGTATGGTGTATAAAAAAAAATTGCGAGAATCATCGAGAGCTGCGAACACACGTAAAAACACATACCAGGCGAAATTCCTGCTTCATTTGCAAGAAGGGATATTCTAAGAAAGAGATAATAAGATATCTCAAGAGGTATATATGCCATTCCGACTTTCCGCGGCATCATTGTTCAAAAGTGCGGTTGCTTTAAGACTAAGACAGAACTGGACTCTCATATGAAGACGCATAGTGTATCCTACTCTTGCAATTAGTGTACACGTATGTTTAAAAAGGCACAAGGTAATTATAAACGACATCTTATTAGTCATTTGGATCCCCAAGACCTTTACTTACCGAAGTATCCATACAGATTTTGTGGCAAGCATTTTCCTAACAATTGTACTCTGGAAACACAAATTCGCGTACATATTGGTGAAAGGCCATTCAAGTGCCAGTATTAAGAGAAATCATTTTCACAATGAGGTAATCCTATAAATCACACAAGGATACATTCAAATCCACGCAGGTATACATGTGAAGTCTATGGCAGGTTTGTAGTATAAGTATTTGTAATTTCATATAAACTTGAAAGAAGTAAATATAACATTATTAAAATATTAAGCATAAATCTTTCTTTTATTAAATTAAATTAAATGAAAGAATTTAGGGGGGGTATAGAGGGGATTTTATAGAATTCTCAAAAATGAGAATCTATAACTTGGTAAAAAACACCAAGTAAAATATATGTATTAATATTCCTTGTACATTTTTAATTGTCGCGAACAATTATTCTTATGTAATTTTACACACTACCATCTATGTTTGACTCTTATTGCTAATTCCTAAATTTTCGTATGCTTTCTTTTATTCTTTGAGAGAAACAAATTCACAAGATATAAATAATATTCAAATCCCAATCTAACAAATATATATAATTAAACTTGACGTTAAAGGATCTTCTTTTAAAAAAAAAATCTGACAAAACATAATTTTAAAAGAATAACAAATGTATTAATATACATTATATGACACATTTCTTTTTTTTATACATATGCTAGGTACATATTTCTTTCATTTACTCTCAGTAATTAGAGAATATAAATCTTAATATAATAAGTTAATTTCTCTTATAATCTTATACTTAATTTTTCATTTTATTATAGGAATTTAGAAAATTAATAATCTAAATTAATTACTTCACAGCCAGTAGTTTTATTTAATTTCTTGTTATATGACACAAGAAAGTTTGTTTTCACATATCCTTTTACAACTGAAAAATAGAACAAAATTTGATAATTAAAATATATTTTTAAAAAATAAGAATATTATAGATATAAAAATATATGGTGCAATTTTAAATTATTTTAAATTTTAATTAATAATTATTTATCAATTTATCTAAACATCAAGAACTAAAGTTTTCAATTATTTAATAGCTTTTTTAACTTATTCTTCTTCAATAAATTTCAATTATGTAAAATTTAAAAAGCTTAAATAATTAAAATTTATTGTAAAAGTTTTTTGTGTAATTGATAATTTGGATGCTTTAAATAATTGTCCTTAGAAAAAAATTTGTTACATATTTTATTTATTTCAAATTCTAATAATATATTGTAAAAGGATAACACCAATACATTATTATCATTATTTCTTTCATTTACTCTCAGTTATAAGAGAATATAAATCTTAATATAAAGTTAATTTCAAAATAATCTTATAATTTAATAATTAATTTTTCATTTTATTATAGGAATTTAAAAGATTAATAGCCTAAATTTTAACAACGGAAAATATAATTGCATGGGCTGCTTGCTCGGAGTACGTTACATCATTTACAAATGATAAGACTATATTGAATTGTAATAGCATATCTTTTGGTCAATGGTCGAAAAGAGAAATTAATTCTTCTGAAAACATCAAGTATTCATCACAAAATGATAAAACATTTTACTATTTGCACACTTTTTTGGTAGCTTCTATATATGTTTTAATATATATACATTCACGTATATATATTCCTAGGTATTAATTATAATACCACAAAATGTAAAAAAAAAATAAATTTACATTAATTATTTTTAAACAAATAATAAATTAAATTTATAAATTTTTTGGGACTCAAATTTTTTGACGCCATATTAATTTCAACTTAATAATTTTAAATAACATAAAATATTATAAATAAATTTAATAATTAAGAAGTTATAAATTTTTATTATTTGCAACTTGTATTACACCAATAACATGGTCACCTTTATTAATATCAAGTTCAAAATATTTCTCATTGTTAAAATTCATAATGTGTACCATAGAGTCTGGAGAAGTCTATGATGTGTATTAAATCAATTTGTAAGTGCTGTCTGTAATTGTCCACAGCCAGCAGTTTTATTTAATTTCTTGTTATATGATTCAAGAAAGTTTGTTTTCACATATCCTTTTACAACTAAATAATAGAACAAAATTTGATAACTAAAATATATTTTTAAAAAATAAGAATGTTATAGATATAAAAATATATGTGTAATTTTAAATTATTTTAAATTTTAATTAATAATTATTTATTAATTTATCTAAACATCAAGAACTTAAGTTTTTAATTATTTGATAGCTTTTTTAATTTATTCTTCTTCAATAAATTTCAATTATGTAAAATTTAAAAAGCTTAAATAATTAAATTTAAAATTTATTGTATAAATTCAAACATTTTGTGTGTAATTGATAATTTGGATGCTTTAAATAATTGTCCTTAAAAAAAAATTTGTTATATATTTTATTTATTTCAAATTCTAATATGTTGTAAAAGGATAACACCGATACATTATTATCATTATTTCTTTCATTTACTCTCAGTTATAAGAGAATATAAATCTTAATATAATAAGTTAATTTCTTATAATTTAATAATTAATTTTTCATTTTATTATAGGAATTTAGAAAATTAATAGCCTAAATTTTAACAACGGAAAATATAATTGCATGGGCTGCTTGCTCGGAGTACGTTACATCATTTACAAATGATAAGACTATATTGAATTGTAATAGCATATCTTTTGGTCAATGGTCGAAAAGAGAAATTAATTCTTCTGAAAACATCAAATATTCATCACAAAATGGTATAACATTTTACTGTTTGCACACTTTTTTGGTAGCTTCTATATATGTTTTAATATATATATACACTCACGTATATATATTCCTAGGTATTAATTATAATACCACAAAATGTAAAAATAAAAAATAAATTTACATTAATTATTTTTAAAGAAATAAATTAAATTTATAAATTTTTTGGGTCTTAAACTTTTTGACGCCAGTGTATATTAATTTGAGCTTAATAATTTTAAATAACATAAAATATTATAAATAAATTTAATAATTAAGAAGTTATAAATTTTTATTATTTGCAATTTGTATTACACCAATAATTTTAACGTGGTCACCTTTATTAATATCAAGTTCGAAATATTTCTCATTGTTAAATTCATAATGTGTACCATAGAGTCTGGAGAAGTCTATGATGTGTATTAAGTCAATTTGTAAGTGCTGTCTGTAATTGTTCACAACCAGCAGTTTTATTTAATTTCTTGTTATATGATTCAAGAAAGTTTGTTTTCATTTCCTTTTACAACTAAATAATAGAACAAAATTTGATAACTAAAATATATTTTTAAAAAATAAGAATGTTATAGATATAAAAATATATGTGTAATTTTAAATTATTTTAAATTTTAATTAATAATTATTTATTAATTTATCTAAACATCAAGAACTTAAGTTTTCAATTATTTAATAGCTTTTTTAATTTATTCTTCCTCAATAAATTTCAATTATGTAAAATTTAAAAAGCTTAAATAATTAAATTTAAAATTTATTGTATAAATTTAAAAATTTTTTGTGTAATTGATAATTTGGATGCTTTAAATAATTGTCCTTAGAAAAAAATTTGTTATATATTTTATTTATTTCAAATTCTAATAATATGTTGTAATAGGATAACATCGATACATTATCATCATTATTTTTTTCATTTACTGTCAGTGATAGGAGAATATAAGTCTTAATATAATAAGTTAATTTCTTATAATTTTATAATTATTTTTTCATTTTATTATAGGAATTTAGAAAATTAATAGCCTAAATTTTAATGGAAAATGCAATTGAAATATTCATATCTAAGGAATATATTCTTCATATCTAAGGAATATCTCTTCATATCTAAGGAATATATTGTATGTTAAACAAGACATAATAATATAGAACTAATTATAAAAAAATATAATATGAGAAAAGGAAAAAATTTAATATTTGAAACATGTTGTGTAAAAATAACTCTTAAATCTTCTCTAATTACATAATACTTTACTATCTTATTACATTAACTTTAGAAGTGTCTTGTTGTTTTCTAATTTAATACAGAATTTTTATTAAATGATTCTATATTTAAAAAAGTTTATATTCTTATTACAATAAATTAATATAATCAATTTATTGTAAAGTTCTATAATTTTTTTAAAAGAATTTATATTCAATTATAAATTATTAATTGATACGTTCGATATAGATTTAAAGAAAACAATTGCTGTTCTGTAATAGAAAAAGATTTGTTACTATGCAATATAAACAAATTTGTTACTATGCAATGTAAACATCTCTAAAGAAACGTAAATAGCCAGTCATTTCTGAACGCTTGAAGTGTTACATAGTTAGAGAAGAATTTAATATTAATTTTACGCAATACGTAAAATATTTATTTTGTTTCTTTTCTCATTATTCTTCTTTTAATCTCTTCGATAATATTATATCCTATATAATATACAATATATTCTTTAAATATGAATAACAATTGTGCAAATAATAAGTCTGAAGCAGTACTACGTACAAAAGAATCTGAAGATTCCATAATGAATGAGACTGAAAATAATTCAAAACAAGTTAATAAATTAATTGATTTGAACCATTTAAACCCACTGGAATTGTTAACGCCAACCGAAGTGTTAGAAAATATTGAAATGTACGATGGGACAGTGTGAGTAAAAATGTTCATATTTTTTTGAATTAAAATTATATATAGTTATTTATATATACAAGAGTATCTCCAAATTAGTAGAAATCTTTTTTATTGACAGATTCTCTTGTTAATTCGGTAACGATTTTTCCTCAGCGAAAATATTGAGGCATTAATAATAATTTATGAATAAGTGATTAAAAAAAAATATTTTTAAAAAATAAAATTTTGTAAAGTTAAGATATTAATATAATTACATTCTTTAGTTCTTTTGATAGGGAATTTATTTAACACACACACACACACACACACACACACCGCCCGCGGCCACGCGTATGTATGTATAATTATTTATTTAATTACTAAATAATTAATTAAATTATATTATAGTGAAATTATTGGATATGTAGATGTCATAGAATCCCCAAGACGATTAGGTACAAAAATGCAATATAAATTTTTTAAATTTTACCTAAATAATGGTGATGACAAACGAGTTCAAATAGTTGCGTGGAATGATGACATCGAAATAATAGAACCTCATATAATGGTGAATTATGTAAGTATTTAATTATTAATTAAATTATTATTATATTTGCATTCTCTCCATTTTAAAAAGTGCATGTTATATCGATAACTACAAATCTCAAAGTGATTGTTGACCTCTTTTCCACTATACTGATTAGATATCTCATATACATTGTACTTGCTTCATTTATGTCACTTGCAAATGTTAAATTGTTATACGAATTTTGAGAGTTTGTTGAATTATAACAGTTTATGTTAAAGATAAATTAAAGAAGATGACGAATTCTAAATCTTGAAATTCGACTTCAACACACTTTACAGGATTTCATCACTTTTTTTATTAAGGATTTTTATCAAATTGTCAAAATTTGCATGACAGCTGCAAGCGGCACGAATGAAGCAAATTACAACGTACACGAATGAAATATCCAATCAATACCGCGAAAAAGATGCAACAATCACTTCAAAATTTGTGACTATTGGTATAATATGTACTTTTTAGAAAAGAAAATACAAATAAAAATTAAAAAATTATATATAACATAAATAAATAAAATAAACATAATATCTGTATAAAATATAATTATAATTTAATATACATATATACATATTCGTTTATATATACATTTGATATACATATTTGTTTTAAACACTATTTTATTAATATTCATCTTATAAAAAGAAATTATTTATACCTCTGCTCTTTAATACGAATAACTTTTGTAATCAATTATTATGTCTATAAACAAAGTTTAATTCAAAGCATCAAATTATATATTATTTTCTTTTATTATATGTCCTAACAGTTTATTTCAAAAGTTTTTCAAAATACTGTAAATAAAATAAATAAATTAATATACAGGGAGTCTCAGACCACATGTACATCCCTTTTATCTCGGAAACAGCGTTTCAGAAAAAAAATGTTTCAGACAAAAGTTGTATAGTTTCGAGGGATACATAAAAAATGTGCAATTGTTCGTTGCAAATTCATATTTTTGATTTAAGACAAGTGTATGTGTTTTCTTTACACTAATTGATTATTCTAATTATTCTGCACATAAAAGTATTAAGATGAGATTATCGAGAAATAAATATTTTACAAGATATTATGTATTTTATGTCAAAATATTACAATTTTCAAATCTCATAACTCGAAAAATACTTTATTATAAGTGTTTTAGAAAGCTTTCGAGATAAACTACAAGAATATGCAATACAAAATAAGGTATTCCATTTAAAAAAATCAATGTGACCTTCGAATGAAAATTTAATGTCAAACCAAACTTTGTAAAATGTGACCTTCGAATGAAAATTTAATGTCAAACCAATAACTTATGTATCCCTCGAAACCATACAACTTTTGTCTGAAAAATTTTTTCCCTGAAACGCTCTGTTTCCGAGATAAAAGGGATGTACGTGTGGTCTGGGATATCTTGTATATATACATATATATATATATATATTTATTTGTTTATTTATTTATATTATATATATTTATAGTTTATCTTTTTCATTTTACATTATAAACGAGTTCTGAGTCAGGTGTGACTGGAATATCTTATATACATAAATACATGCATAGGCTGTAGTATTTATATTGAGATATCTAAATATATTGAAAACAAAGCAAAATTGAAATGTTTCAGATAAAGGACATATGGTTTTGAGGGGACCATGATATGATACCATGATTGGTTTAATCTTGAATATGAATTGTTTGAAGATCATATGAAGATCACCTTGAATTTTTTTTAATGGGACATTTTATATATTATTACATATTTTTATTTTGAAAATTTTCAAAACACTATGATAAAGTATTTTTTCATTGATTATTTTCCGAGTTATGAGACGTAAAAGTTACAATATCGTAGGCATTAGTATTGCTCAAGATATACTACGTAGTATATGCTAATGCTTGCGGTATTTATTATATGCTTACTGTAACTTTCTAATTTTATAACTCGAAAAATAACGAATGAAAAAAATATTTTATAAGAGAAACGAGCGATTAAGAGCCAACGTGGATGGTAGTGCGTAAAAATATTTTAAGATTAATTGTCCGCGAAAATTAAACACGCATGCATATATTTTACTTGGTGCATCTTACCAAGTTATAGATTCTCATTTTTGATAAATTCTATAAATCTCTTTTTACCTCCCTGAAGAGATGTAGACGAGAAAATAACAGGAATAACCTGAGCTTTCTGCCGAGCGACTGTGTTACACTGATATTCAGCCCCACACCGATATTCTCTTCGTCTATTTGTTTATATAACTATGAAAATAATGAGAACGCGATCATTTCAGCTCCGCGTGAATTAAATAAATTGATAAAGAAGCGAGAGAGATAATGGTGTGGGGCTGAATAGCTCAGTGGTAGGAGCAATCGCCCAGCAAGCGAAAGACTCGGGTTCGATTCCCGATTCAACGACTTTACTCCGTTATTTTTCTCGTCTACGTCTCTTCAGAGGGGTAAAGAAGGGTTTATAGAATTCTCAAAAATGAGAATCTATAATTTGGTAAAGACAAGTAAAATATACGTATTGATATGTCTTGTGCATATATTAATTGTCGCGACAATTACTCTTAAATAATTTTACACACTACCATCCGCATCGACTCTTATTCGCTCATTGAAATTTTCGTACGATTAAATCCAAAAAGAGTCTAATTCTTTAATTTTAATTCATTTAATTATAAAATATACATTTTATTATAAAACAGATTATTCATTTGGATGGAGTCCAGGCCCGACCACCAAAAATGCCCCAATTTAATAATGGGAATGTAAATTACGAATTATTAATTAAATCAAACACAACTATTTCTAATCTGGGAAAATATATCCAA
>JAPIVC010000651.1:0-7500 GCA_030586385.1 Camponotus fellah | reverse complement strand
CAAATCTAATAAAACAGCGATGAAATAATTGATTGATGCTTTTACGCTAGCCTACAATATTATCTTTTTTTGCCATTATGCTTTCAGTGCTTTTTTACTATGGCTAAAAAAGCACTCATTTTCGCACCAACTTTCTCAGGTCATTTTTAGTGTGCATTATTGCAGAAGATGCAGGAATAAAAAGCAGACTTTTTAGTTTAAAATACAGGAAGGTCAATTTTAATGTAAAATACGAATCGCGTGCAGTAAATTATATTACAATATATTCACAATCTAAATAGTAACAATTCATGCATATATGCTTTTTTATTTCGTATAATTATTAATCAACATGCATTGTGTTTGTAAATCATTGCTGCCATATTTCCGTTTAATGATGAAGCGGTAACGCACGAAGAGCAAAATTCGAGTATTTTTGACGATCCATTGATATTTGCATGTCAATCGCCAACACTATGAAGCATGCACTATAATGATTACGAAAGAACCAATCAGTGCCACGATAAAACGGCAACAATACATTCGAGATATTTCGAGAATCAGCGTAACACGCCCTTTTATAGATGGATATCTAAACAAACTTTCGTCATAAAATCTTTGTCTTCTACAATATCGAATAATTTCGCAATATTTGATTTCCTATCGATTGAATTTTCAATTTGCGTATTATTATCACCAGGGTTTGCATTGGAAATTTCATTAAGTTTTGCAAAAGTAAGATTCATATTTCTTGCACAGTATAAAAGATATCAAATTCTCATTCCAGGATTTGCTTAATTTCCACAACCACTATAGAATCCATTCCAAGCTCAGATAAAGATGTATTTTGGCTTATCTTTTTTATGTCCTTTACATCTATAAATATAAATATATATTAGATTTACTATATCTTATCAGAGAATTAGTTTAGAGATAGTTACGAGAAATAGTTTAACACATATGAAATAGTCTGCATGCGAATACTTACTTAAAATATTAGCAACAGTTTTCATCATATTGTCAAATCTGGAAGATTTTACTTTCTTCTCGGCTGCAATCATGCTACTTACGACTGGCTGGTTTTGAAGTATAATAAAATGTATCGAGTTCGTTAAGGCAGCTAGATATCTTTGTTGCAAAGTACCGCGATCGATAACGAGTTCTTTATTCTCTTCTTGCATATCAGCGACAAAACCTACATCACCTATAGCTCCCCACTGAATTGCCAGTCCAGGTAATCCATCCTTCACCCTTTTCTCACACACTCTCTCCATGACGGAATTAGCCATGCTATAATTAGTTTGTCCAGCATTTCCTCTGCCGCAAGAAACGGAAGAGAATACTACAAACTGCCGTAGTTTAGGACAGATTTTTCTAGACAGCTCGTCCAACATTTGCGTCGCCCAGGCCTTCGATTTGAAGACTTCCGCCAAAGGTATTGATGATTTGATTTTCCAAAATGTTGTCACACTACGGCCAGGTTGAATATTGCATCCACCGGTGCTATCTTTTCCGCAGTTCGCAAAAGATATTCGCAATCATCACGGTTGGCGGTATCGATATTTTTGATAATAATCACATTTACACCGTAGGATCTCCATAGTTGAAATTTCATGCGCTGACCATTTTTTATCCCAATTCGCGAAATCAGCACGACATTTTTAGCTCCTCGTAGTATTAGCCAATCAGTTAACTCCAATCCGAATCCACCTCCTAATATAATATAGCTTCTATTACTGAGACAATAATAATAACGATGTGCAACAACAAGTTCGCTCAAAGATTGATCTTCCTCCTGAATCTTTAAAATTATCTAAAAATATATATTTATATATTAGAGACGTCGATAGTAGTATTATAATATTTCAAATTGTTGTAATACCGTTTATAAATATTGTAAAATAGTTATATTATTAACATACTTTTCTATATGTTTCCCACTTGCCATGTATCTCAAAGCCGCTTCAATTTCTGATTTTGGAAAAACTTTCACCTGAAGTGGTTTGATGATCAAATTTTTCAAACCGTTAGCCATCATTTTGGATAATAGAGACTTATGCTTGTGATAACCCAGAAATATATTATCTAATAGAATTCCATAACTGATACCTTTTCGAAACATAATCATATCTAGAGAATTGTTAGAAACAAGATCGAATTTGCCAATCTCCAGGAAACGACCATTTCGTGCTAGACAATGAACGGACGCAATTAATTTTTCTTCTGATAAAGAATTTAACACGATATCCTCGCCGTAACCGTTTTGTTTGCGACATTATCATTTGTTCGAAACTGGTGTCTCGAGAATTTCCAATATACTTATATATACTTATCCGTAATAGTCGGAAATGTTCTCTTAATAAATTCTCGCTTTTCAGTTGTACCTACGTAGTAAACACCTCGCATCCCTCGTTAAGAGCTAGGTGAATAGCTGCTTGTCCAATGCCTCCAGTACCGGAATGTATAAGTATTTTATCACCTTTCTTCATCTTCCCATAAATATATAAAGCCAAGTAACACGTGCTATAAACGCATAGGATTGTAGCAGCATCTTCAAATGTCCATGTATCAGGTATGTTCTAACATAAATCTTTGTCTTTCACAACGATGTTTGCTATACATCTAGAAAGAGCAATATTAATTAATTGATGATATAATTGATCAATTGATCAATAATATTTTATATAATAATTGCTGGAATAATAATATTTACTTGTTATCATGAAGTCCCATTACGCGACATCCATTGGTATCGAATCCTCAGGAATAAGCAACCTGTTCAGATGGACACAGAAGATGCAACGTGTTCGATGGACATAGAAAAAGCTGCCCAGATGGACACAGAAAGATGCAACCTGTTCAGATGGACACAGGAATAGCACGTGTTCAGATGGACACAGGAATAACGCCCGTTTAGATGGACACAGAAAGATGCAACCTGTTCAGATGGACACAGGAATAAGCAACCTGTTCAGATGGACTCAGAAAGATGCAATTTGTTCAGATGGAGTGGATATAATTTGACCACGTTCGAAATGGCCACTGTAAATTTGACCACGTTCGAAACGGCCACGTTCGTATGGCCACACGTTCGTATGGGCACGTTCGAAACGGCCACACGCACGCACACATAGGTTTATAGCTTTTCACACAAAGCGAGGTGGGACGGGGTGGGTGCGGGAGGGGGCCGAAGGCCTCCCTTGCACTCCCTCCCCGTGTGTGTGTGTGTGTGTGTGTGTGTGTGTGTGTGTGTGTGTGTGTGTGTGCATGTGAGTGGCTTGAACGTGGCCATTTCGAACGTGGTCACTTTACCCGTGGCCATTTCGAACGTGGTCAAATTTACCCGTGGCCATTTCGAACGTGGTCAAATTATATTCACTCCATCTGAACAAGTTGCATCTTTCTGTGTCCATCTAAACAGGTTGCATCTTCTCTGTCCAACTGAACAGGTTGCTATTCCTGTGTCCATCTGAATAGGTTGCATCTTTCTGTGTCCATCTGAACAGGTTGCTTATTCCTGTGTCCATCTGAACAGGTTGTTTATTCCTGTGTCCATCTGAATAGGTTGCATATTTCTGTGTCCATCTGAACAGGTTGCTTACTCCTGTGTCCAACTGAACAAGTTGCATTTTTCCATCTGAACAGTTTGCTTATTCTTGTGTCCATCTGAACAGGTTGCATCTTTCTGTGTCCATCTGAACAGGTTGCTTATTCCTGTGTCCATCTGAACAGGTTGCATCTTTCTGTGTCCAACTGAACAGGTTGCTTATTCCTGTGTCCAATTGAACGGTGTCCAATTGAACGGTGTCCAAATGAACGGTGTCCAAATGAACTGTGTCCAAATGAACTGTGTCCAAATGAACTGTGTTCAAAAGAACGGTGTCCAAAATTTCGTGTCCATTTGAAACGTGTCCATTTGCAACGTCTCCAATTGTACTGTGTTCAAGTGAATGCCACTCCACAGTCATCGATGCATTGAGCAAGCCGCGTGGGCCGTACCACTCAAGAGTAAAGGCGGAAGCGAGACGGCTGACGCTATCGCCAAGATAATTCGAGATAGCAAAAGGTGTCCGAAAACATACAGATCGACATTGGGAAGAAATTTTATAACGCCAACGTGCAAAAGCTAATGCGGAAACACGACATTAATCACTATTCTACGTATTCGGTATTGAAGGCATCGATCGTTGAGCTGTTCAATCGCACGCTGAAAAATGACATGTGGAAGATGTTTACGCTAAACGGATCTTACAAGTGGGTCAACGAGTTGCCAGGACTCGTATCGGATTACAACGCGCGCAAGTATCGAACGATCGGTATGCAGCCCGTCGACGTTACCCCGCGATCGCTGAAAGACTCTTGGCTACTGTATACAACCGTGTAAACATCGCGGCCGGCGAAATTCAAAGTAGGTGACTCAGTACGCGTTAGCAAGTACAAGACGGTTTTCGAGAAGGGTTACACGCCAAATTGGACAACCGAGGTGTTTAAAATTATAAAAGTGCAGCATACTAATCCCGCAAGTTATCTATTTGAGGATTATCGCAAAAACCTATCGCTGGAGCGTTCTACGAACAAGTTGCATCGCGCGAATTATCCGGACATGTATCTCATGGAGAAAATACTGCGCAGGAGGGGTGACGAGGTTTATGTGAAATGGCTGGGATTTGACAATTCGCACAACTCTTGGATACATAAGGACAATGTGATTTAATTTATAGTGTTTATTTTTCATTTTCAAGAAATGAAAATATACATAAAAATATATAAAAAATGTTTATTAATATTTCTTTCAATAATACTATACAGAGTGATTCTAAATAACCTTATGTTTTTGAAAACACATAATCTTGATCGAATTCTAAGATGATTTTTCCTTTGACAAAATTTCATGCAAAGCATAGTTTTTGAATTTATTAAGAGAAATGTTTTATTTATTACGGGTCGGATACAAGAGGCATGTAAGGGCGGCGCAACTGATCGTCAGACGCGGGCGCTCACGCGGGGCGTCTTCGGCGATCAGCTGGTCGCTATACTGTACACGGACATACATGCGAATACATACATTCTCTCTCCCCCCCCCTCCCTCTCTCTTTTTTTCCCCCATTTTCCTTGTTTTTTTTTTTTTACGAGAGGGGAAAATGCATTTTATGCATACTCACTGCTCGGTCCGGTGAGTTTTGTGGGACTCGAGTACCAAGTCTAATTACCAATTCGGTACTCCCTACCCACTAAAAACCCCCTCTTTTTTTACGAATGGGACACTATCTGACTTCCCAAGATCTGTTTTGACACAACGCCAAAGAATAATTATTGTTACCTTGTTCGATGACTTCTGCTAATTATTGCTGTAGTTTCTTGAGAAATAAATATTCCGATAGATTGCATTTTCACTCAAATTTAACGTAGATATCACACAAAAGACAGAGATATCCACACTAAATAATTAATCGAAAGTTTTTCTTTTTATAAACTGTATTTTTTTTATAAACTTCAACGTAACCACATTTTATTCACTCACTCGATAAAACGAGAATTTACTAAACTATCACTATCTCTATCATTAATCACTATCAATCACTGCCGAATAATCATCATTAGCAATTAAAAATCCCTCGATAAAAGAAATACGTGGACACACATTATTACACGACGTGACGACGCAATAACGCGACAACGCGACGATATTTATCGGCGGTAGCAAACAGCTGTAGTTAGGTTACGGCAGGTTAAGGTACTAACAGCGCTGCCGAACGTAATCATGTGTTTGACCGAAGAACGCGGCCAACATACAATATTAAACATTTAACGCGCGTATAATATTATTATTATCATACGATATACATACATCATATGATATTCAAAATTAATTTAAAAAAAAAAATGTTTTTAAAATATTGAATATTTTACTATTAATATTAAATATTATATTTAATAATATTTAATAATAAATATTATAAATATTAATAATAAATATTATATTTAATATCAATAATAATATTTAATTTATTTATAAATAAATATAATTATTAAATATAATTTATTAAATATGATTATTACCAAAATATAATTTTATTTAAATAATTATTATTAAATATAATTATTATTATATATAATTATTAAATATTTATTTAACTATTATCATGAAAATAAATATAAAAAAAAATATTAATTATTTGCAGCGCTCTTGATCCTTCTCTTGACTTTTTCTTACGCTTTTTGGAAAACGAAGAAAGATTCCACGTTTAAAAGTTGGTCGCTCTGAAAAGAGCGAATTATTTTGATCGCCTTAAAAAAGGCGGATTGTTTTCCCATTTAGTTTACAATAAATGTTGGAAATGGCCTCCATCCATCCGAACGCATGAGAGCTTGTGTAATAATATGCGCATGAGAGCTTGCTTCGAACATTTATTTAAACTAAATGTGAAACAATCCGCCCTTTTTAAACGATCAAAATAATTTGCTCTTTCAGAGCGACTAACATTTTTAAACGTGGAATCTTCTTGTTTTCAAAAAGCGAAGAAAAAGCCAAGAGAAGGATCAAGACGCTGCAAAAAATTTATATATTCTTTTTTATTTATTTTTATGATAATAGTTAAATAAATATTTATAATTATATTTAATAATAATTTATTTAATAATAATTATATTTAAATAATAATTATATTTTAGTAATAATTATATTTAATAATTATATTTATTTTTAAAAAATTAAATATTATTATTGATATTAAATATATTTATTATTAAATATTATTAAATATAATATTTTATTAATAGTAAAATATTCAATATTTTAAAAAATTTACTTTTTAAATTTATTTTTTGAATATCATATGATGTAGATATCGTATAAACAAGTGAATATTATACGCGCGTTAAATGTTTAATATACCGGCCGCGTTCTTGGAAACACATGGTCCGGCAGGCTGTTTACCTTTAACCCCTGTCGTAACCTAACTACTGCTTTCTACCGCCGATTAAATTCGTCGCGTTGTCGCGTTATGCGTCGTCGCTGCTTGTTGTGTCTGCGTATTTTTTATCGAGCGATTTTTAATTGCTATGAAATTCGGCAGTGATTGCGATAGAGATAGTGATAGTTCAAAATTCCTCGTTTTATCGAGTGAGGTGAATAAATGTGGGTTACGTTGAAGTTTATAAAAAGTACAGTTTATAAAAAGAAAAACTTTCTGATTAATTATTTAGTGTGGATCTTTGTCTTTGTGATATCTACGTTAAATTTGAGTAAAAGTGCGATCTATCGGAATATTTATTTCTCAAGAAACTACACAGCAATAATTAGCAGAAGTCATCGAACAAGGTAACAATAATTATTCTTGGCGTTGTCAAACAGATCTTAAAGTCAGATAGTGTCCCATTCGTAAAAAGAGAGGGGTTTTTAGTGGGTAGGAGTACCGAGTTGGTAATTAGACTTGGGGATACTCGAGTCCCACATAACTCACCGGACCGAGCGGTGAGTATGCATAAAATGCATTTTCCCCTCTCGTAAAAAAAAAAAAA